>CAUYPK010015506.1:0-28932 GCA_963574355.1 Loris lydekkerianus
CTGGGGTCTCCATCACCAGCATCTTCTCTCTCTTGGGTCTCCATCACCAGCATCTTCTCTCTCTGGGGTCTCCATCATCAGCATCACCTCTCTTAGGGTCTCCGTCACCAGCATCTTCTCTCTCTGGGGTCTCCATCACCAGCATCATCTCTCTTAGGGTCTCCGTCACCAGCATCTTCTCTCTCTGGGGTCTCCATCACCAGCATCATCTCTCTTAGGGTCTCCATCACCAGCATCTTCTCTCTCTGGGGTCTCCGTCACTATTGGTTTCTCCTCAGCTCTTTCTATCTCCCTTGCTCCCTCTGGCACATGAATATATTTAGTTCTATCCTATCTTCAGAGAAATACCACCTTAACCTGGTGTTTTATTCAGCTTTTGGCTTGTATCATTTATTTTTCTTAGCCTTCATTTAAAGGAGCGTGCACTAAATTTGCTATTTCGTTTCCTGTATGACTCTCCCCTTTCTCTGCTCACTATCGTTGGTTCATGACCAGCGCGACTTCACGAAGCACCTTCTCAAGTTTCTTTTGAACAGTTTTCTAATTAGCAAATGTTGTCAACTCTTTTCAGTCTCACCTTACCTTGACCCGATGGTGTACACTTCCACAATATTTTTCTTAGTTTCTGTAAAAATGCAGTCTCCCAAATCCTCTGCATTTCAGACTCATCCCTTAGTTTTTCCTTAAGGTGCTTCTTTCTCCATCTGTTCTGTAGACACCAGTGTCCTGCAGAATTTTGTCCTCAGTTTTCCCAACTTTGTAAACTTTTATACCTTGAACCACATTTGATTATAAAATCCCCTCGTTACCTGAGACTCTCTGGCTTATTAGTCCCCCAGCTTTCTTAAGTTCTTTATTTGTGTGTTGCCAGGGTTGCCTCATCTTTTCCATTATCTCCTTATCTCCCACTTGCTGTTCATGTAATTTTAGGCTGTGCCTGTATCCTATCTGACTTTGAGAAACTTGGTATCTCCTGAAATTATGCCGATTTCTCCTCAGAGGGAGCTCCCCTTGGTGCCAGTATTTATTGTTCTGAACTTCTGCTTTGTCTCCCAGGGCCACCAAGTCCTCTTCTCTTATTGCCTGGCTGTGTTCTCTTATTCCCTTCATGCCACACTTGATCTTCATCCTGGTCTCCCTGGCACTGTCCTCCTGCTGGTCCTCAGCTCAGTCCTGGTCAGCCACTACGGTGCTGGGATGTCCCCACACATTCTTATTTGTTTATTTGTTTGTCTGTTTTTTACACTAGAGCAGTGGTTCTCAACCTGTGGGTTGTGACCCCCAGGAATTGTATTTAAGGGTCACGGCATTAGGAAGGTTGAGAACCACTGCACTAGAGGAAGCTGAAAATCTCCTAATATCAACATGGCTCTTTTGGGAAAAACATCTTCTCTCCAATTTGGGAAAAACATCTTCTCTCCAATATATGAAAATGTCTTTTGCTTTATTATTCTAAGCATTTTATCTCTCTCATCTCAACTCCTGTCTCCCTCCCAGAGTTGGTTCTGAGCCTCTGACATACCTTTGCACAGATTAAATACCCATTAAAGTGCTCACACTCAAAATTCTCCGCCTAAGACATATTCTGCCCTTGTACTTCGAAATGGAAGAACTACAGATTTTTTTAAATGTTGCCCTCAATTTCTTACTTCACTCAGGGATAATTCAGCCTGTATATACCCTGCAGCTATACTAGTTGCTAGAATTTTTAAATACCCTGACACTAGTTAGCTCATAACTCCTGTCTGAACTCTGCTACCACACGCCTCTGTGCAATATTCTAATCCGAACCCCCTACAGCTGCACAGCCGTGACCTGATCCTGTCACTGCAGCTGACTCAAGGCTCTGCACAAGCCCCTCTCCCCAGCCAGCCTCAGTTGATTCTCTTATTGAAGTGATTGTTTTTTTTTTTGAGAACAGAGTCTCACTTTTTTACCTTGCCTAGAGTGCCATGGTGTCATAGCTCACAGTGCCCTCAAACTCTTGGGCTCAAGTGATCCTTTTGCCTCAGTCTCCTGAGCAGCTGGGACTACAAGTGCTCAGCACAAAGCCCAGTTATTTTTAGAGACTGGGTCTTGCTCTGGCTCAGGCTGGTCTTGAACTCCTGAGCTCAAGCAATCCACCCTTCTCGGCTTCCCAGAGTGCTAAGAGTACAGGCATGAGCCATTGCACTCGGCCTTGAAGTGATTGTTAAGTATTTTTAAAATAAACAATGAAAACACAGATTTATTCCTGACTATTAGACATCATAACACCATCATTTTCCCTCTTCCCTCACCTCAAGACAAACAAAAGAAACAAAAGTAAGAATAGCAAAATAGTCCACCTTGGTCTTCTTTCCCTAATTCTTTAGTAAATCAAATTCAACCACATGCACTGAACCCTTCTCACCACATGCACTGAACCCTTCTCCCTCACCTTTAGGGACCCAAAATTGAAACCACTCTGAGGTCTGTCTGCTTTGGCCCCTGGTCACCTGTAGCTCCACCGTTCTCTCTGTCCTTCTTCCTTAGTCACACACTGACTGATGGTGGTTTCTCACGTGTACTGTTCCAATAAATCACATCTCGTGTCCCTGCCTCAACCTTGTTCAAGTTCATCTTCCACAGATCCACTACAGCGTTCTCCAGAACCCCAGACTCCTCCCTTGCTTGTTTAAATCCTGCAGCGATGCCACTTCCTATGAGCCTTACCAACTCCAAACTCCTAAGAGGTAGTTAACGTTACTGCTCCAGGCATAGACAGAGACCTCTTCACAAGTTCTGAGGTCAGCTCGTTGTGAATATCTGATGACCGATTTTTGGACAAATGCAGGGTGTTAAATGCATTTCATTTAAGAGCTGTTTAAGACACACTCTTGGCTTTCCTTTACACAGTTGAGTTAGTGTTTTCTAGCTTCTGTCTGCCGTCCCCCTCCCCAGATGGTATGAGGCTCTTACATCCCTGATGACCACAAAGTACAATCCTTAGAGGGATGAGCATCTCAGTAAGCAAGTTGAACAGCAGGTAGCGTGAAGACCTGCCTTCCCCAAGACCCCTTGCCTCCCTTAGGCCTGTGTCCTGGGAGTGCTGCCATGGCACCAGGTGACGTGCGGAGATGCTCGTGGCAGTGCTGGTGATGATAAAGGACTGATGTAACACAGGCCCACTCTGTCTCAAAAGAAAGAAAGAAAGAAATGTAGGAATGTAGGATAATAATAAAGGGGGAAAAATGTGGTTGAAGGGAATATGGGCATTTCTGAGGGAGATGTGATCATTAGTATGGATGGGATCCGATCACAAAAATTGGCTTGATCCATTTAATTTTTTCTAAGATTTTTGAAATTATATATATATATATATATACATGTATTTTTTCCTCCCAGGAAATTTAACATGCAGAAGCAATCATTTCCTTTCATTACATGGAGTCATGTAATTCTTTTGGCAAGTATTTTGACAGATTGGGATCAATATAAAACTAAAAGAAATTACCAAAATATTATTAACATATATAGAAGACCAATTATATTCCAGAAAGTGGCTAATGTAGTGATTCTAAAACTATAGTGTGCATTGAAACCCCTTGGGATTTTTGCCAAAATTTAGATTTTGATTCAGTATGGGGTGGGGCCCTCAATTCTATGGACCTGACAGGTCCCAACAAGCCCCTGTGTGGCTTGTCCACACACCCCAGTTTGAGCGACGTGAATTCGAATTGTTTCCCATATATGATATTGAAAAACTGTAACAATCTAATAAAGTTGTTTTCATGTTTTTAGATATAGAGAAGTTTCAGTGAGAGATATTTGCACCATAACACTAAAAATGGAAGCATAGGCTATGAGGATAAGGTGTAAACAATTATAGAGAGTCAACTTACAATTGCAGAGCGGTACATTCCATTTTTTGATACAAAGATTATGTCTCCTTCTTGACTTTGTTCTGCTTTTACTGCCAGAAAACAGTGCACTTGTTAGAAAAGAAATTGCAATGCCATCCTCCATTAGTGCTTAGATTTTAATATTTCCTGACTAATATTCAGTGTCTGTTTTCCTTAAAAATAATGCATTAAATTAGTTTTGTCAGCCAGGAGCATATGTTTTGGGCTTATTAATTTCCACTTAATGCACAGAGTATTTAACCTGAGAAGAATTCTCACCTTTCCTTGTAAGTCTGCTTTGAAGATGTGAACAGTGTTCCTTATCCCAGCTGGTTTGATAGGATATAGATAATTCTGTTTAATCCAACTTTTTATCTTTTGTCCTTGGGTAAGGTTGAAAAATTGAGTTTCACTTTTGGTTTATTTATTCTGTCAGAGATTCTGAAACAGGAATTTAAAGTCGCTGTCTGACAGGAAAACGTCAGCATCTGTTAGGTTGATTTATTATTTATGTATCAAATTTTATGGCATCTTTTCCTCTGAAGAGCAGAACGAGAGAGCTCTACACGTATTTCCCACACTTTTCAAATCACTTCTTTAAAAACACATATAAACATCCCTGCAGGAAAAGTGACAAAGAACTCTAGTGAAGAAAACAGGAGAGGTGAGGCCTTAGGGCAACTGACGGCAGCTCTGACAGGGGCCTGCTGGACTCAGTGGGGCTCATTCCCTAGGGTCTGGGGGCCAGTGCGGGGCCAGTGCGGGGCCATCCACGGGCTCACAGTGCCTCTGTCCCTCCTGGCCGCCTCTTCTGGCCTGTCCACTTCTCAGACGCAGTATTCTGCCCATTAACGCAATCAAGAGATTGAATGCGGTAATGAAACCTCAGGCCCACAGCAAAGGATTCATGGTCTTTAATTCCTGTAGATAATGGAATTTCTTGGAAGGTGGGTTTGTGGTGGGCAGGAAAATGAAGGTCTTAAAACTGATGATATACTGTTTCATCTGTGACTAAAAGTGGCCACTGCTATACATCACGATTACAGATGATTATTTTTAGTCATTTAATTATTTTAAATAATTAAAAATTAGTATTTTTAATAAGGTAAAATTGAAAAAACATATTGAAAGAGTTTACAAAGACTTCTTGGAGATAGGAAAATATATGTTACATGTTTTACTTTATTTACAGTAAAGTCATTGCTCAAAAAATTGAAATTTAAAAATGTGTTCAAATTATATTATCACTTTATATCGATTTTGTGTAATGCCTAAATACTTGTGTTTTTTAATATTTTTAATGTGGAAGAAAACAATTAGACTGTAATTGATTAAATACCTCTCCCTGCACTCTCTTTATTGGGAAGTATGTACATTTGGTTAGATAGCAAAGGTAAAGGAATGTAATTTCTTTTAATTCTTTCAGAAATTCATAGTTTGAAATGTATGCTATAAAAAAGATAAAACTGATTATCTTCTTAAAAATAAAATGGAACCTTGATAAGTGCATAATTTTTATGTTTCATAATACAATTCCATAAATCTCGCTTGGACTTTGTATTCCTGGCTCATGTTAGTCTCCTCTGTACTCAGTTTTTCTGGTAGAAAGATAGTTTTCTAAAAACAGGAAGGTGCTGAGCAAGAAGCAGGAAAATATGGAATGGCGCTGTGTTCTAAAAATTAAAGTTACCAAAGTAATTTAATATTCATTACTTTTTAAAACATTTATGATGCTTAGAGGGTTCCCACACCCTACACAATACCTGCCAACCATTAAAATGGAAATAGATCACTGGACTCAAGGAAAAGGATAGAAAAACTTGACTGCCACAGAGAAAAGGGAGCGTTTTCCCACAGATGATGAAAGGTAAAATAAGGGTCAGGTTTTGTTGCTTTATTAACAAGTGAAAATGAAAACCCATCTACTCCAGCCATCTGAGGTCAGGACAACAGGAAGAAGCAGAGAAAAGAGGAATGAAAATATTTGAACTTGGGCATGCCCCTGTGCAGGCAGAAGACCCCATTCTTGGCAAGGGAAGACACCCCCAGAAAAAGGGAAAAATTAAAAAGTAAGCTGAGTGAGTTGGAACAAAGAAAAGTCATCTAGTTTGCCTTTAAACCAGCCGTGGCTCAATTTCTTGTCTGAGCAAGTTTCCTGCCTTTTCTAGAACTCTAGCCTATTGGGGATACAGCTTACTAATACCCTTTGTGGGTCTGTGTACATTCTGAGGAATAATGGCCACAGAAGAGGCTGTGGCAAGGCCTGGAAAGCTACATTAACTAGGCCATTTCCTGCCCAGCAAACAGACAAAGCAGATACCCACTGTGGAGATTTGCATTTGGCTGGGGCAGGGATCAAGGAACAGCTTGAAGCCCTGAAATACGGGCAGGAGGGTTTATATCCCTTATGGCAGAGGAAGAACCTCCGTGGTGGTGATGAGAGGAAAACACCTCTTTCCTACCGACTCTTCAGAGGAGATTGATGCCAGTGGTGTTTTACTCCACAGGGGACTACCGAAGTTTTAACACCTCCCTAGGAATCTGTGTGTGTGACCTCAGACAGGAGGCCACCCCCACACAAGGCTCAGGTTCTGCTCAGACCCTTAAAGTTAATGATTATAGAAATAATAGGAGCTGATATGCTCACTCAGAGAAACTGTTGGTATCTTTGTTCCCTCCCACAGCTTACCCTCTGGGCAAATAGGCTTCAATAAAAGCTGAGTGGAACAGACACTTGGGACCATCACCAGAACCCCTCAAACAGGTGGTGGTCCCCTGAGTGACCACCTTTGAAAATTCTATCTGTGTCTCTTGTCTCATTCTTTCTTGTTGTTCCTAACTTTGTATTTCTTCAGTTGGTCCTGGCCAGTTCCACAGGTCTTAGTGGACCCTGCCCCTGGGGCAGGACCCCGACACCCCTGTGTATAGATTCTGTTGTTGCTGTCCTGCACTGGCAGCGGGGACTTTCCATGAGGACAGTGACCTCCCAGGACTCTTTCTGCAACAGAAGTCACAGCCACCTCTGTTCCCAGACCTCCCACCCTCTCTGTTTTTTTTTTTTTAATCGACATCTGTTCTCCTAGGAACATGATTACCTTCTTGCTATCCAAATTGTCCCAATCCCTATAGCAGTCACCAGATTCTAGCTACCTTCCTCTGCAGAGAACACAAGGTCTGTTCTCACTATGTGGTTTATGCCAGACTTTCCTGTGAGTGCCCAGGTGTTGAGGCTCCACAGGAGTTAGGTGAGTTCCTGATTTTGCAAACACATCCACTGTCCACAGTGTGACATGTGCTGCTCTGGATTAAAGGTTTTAATGAAAAATGAAGCTGCTATGCCAGAGGTGGTTTCATGGTGTTAACATTTGTCTTTTGTGTGGATAAAAGTGGATAACATTATTTGCTAAAATCATGAAACTTCTCAGCACAAGACATGTTCATAATTTCCTTTATTTGGTAGAACTTTTCATTGAGTTGACTTGCAATGGAGATGTTTTAAAAACACTGAGTACAACTTAGTAGCACTCTTAGGAGGTGAAGAGGTCATTTTTAATGCAGCAGAGTTGTATTAAAAATTTTGTTGGACAATAATTCTGCTACTCTGTGCTTAAAGGAAATTTCATGGCTTGGGAAACAATGAGTGACCGATAGGACATCAGGGGTAAAGTTGTCCTTAAGGGTTTTGCTTGAGTTGTTAAGAAAATGAACAGTAACGGGGAGATCAAGACAGATGACGACATTGGCCTTAAAATGTGCTGATCTTGATTTTATGCACATTGGGTTTTAGAAAAGGAAACTTCTAGAAGAGAATATGAGGTTCATTGAGGAAAAAGTAATCATTTAGATTTGAGAATTAACTTTGTAACATTTAAATCAAAGGTCTTAGGAAGAAAGAAGCTAACTAGATTTTTAATAAAAAATATTGTTAGCTTTCATAAATAATATTAAGTTTTTGAGAAATAGCATTGCATCAGTTGGAGTCAGCCTGAATAAATACTGCCGGGCAGCACCGAGCACTGAAAGTTACTCACACCGTTGCAGACAGTTTTTAAAAATGAGAAAATGGTAAAGAAAGGAGAAAAGCAGCCTTAAAAACATCACTCATGGCCACAACTATTAACATTTAAATAAATTTGTGTCACTTTTTAATATATAATTGCATAGTTGAATCTTTATTTTATACTAAATTTAGTGTCTTCTTGGTTTTGTGTAAACTTTTGTGATGTCAGTAAAAATCTCAACTCATCATTTACCAATGATACCTTTCTCAAATCCCGTAGAAAAGTGGTTGGGTGGCCGGCTTTGGAATCATACAGTTCTGATTAAATTCTGAAGTCACTATGAACCACCACGAGCTCCGTGTGTAGCAACAGGGTCTGTCACTGTACTTTCACAACTTTTCTGGAATTATGTGTTTCACTGTGGCCTCATTTTCCTATTTCTCCCTTAAGGACTCTTTCATATGTATCCATCCTTTTTTAAAATAATTTATTTCTTCCCTCCCTCTCTTTCTTCCTTCTTAGTTAGAACTACTTTTTCCAACTTGAGATTGGAAAAGAGGAAACCTGAGACGGATCAACTTCAGCTCTCACGTGACGTCCCTTTCTCATTCTCAGCCTGTTTTAGGCAAAAAGGCCACGGGACGTGTCGTCTGTAGGCACCTCTGCACCCAGGCCGGCTAAAGGCGGGTGCCCTGGATTTGGGTAGTTGCCTCTTCCTTGTCTGGAAATGAGAGCCAAATAATTTGGGACACAGGCATTGACACCCCACTTTTACCTGAGTCCAGTCCTGCCCTGCTCAGAACCTTTTGCCCTAGTGCTGGTCTCCTGTCCACCTCTCACCTCTGACACGTCCCAGGGCCACCCATAACCCCTCTCTCCTAAGTTGGGAAAACTAACCAGCACCTGGTTGCTATGGTGAAGACCCACATGGGAAGTGCAAATCCAGGAATGCTAGAGAGTTCTCAAAAATCCCCCTTCTCCGAAAAGTGGCAACCAAAATGTCACCATCTGCAAGACCTATTTCCCAAGAGATTTCAGCATCACAGATTGAGTGAAGACAAAGTTTAGGTTATTTTTTTTTATTTTATTTTATTTTTTCTAGTCTGGCAATCACTGTGTTAATAGTTTAACTAATTTCTCCTTTTTTGCAGCTTTACTGTATCCTTCACTATTTCAAAGTATACGGATTATATTTAGGAAACTTGGATTCTAGTTCCTTTATTAAAATTCTTCCTATATATTTATGAAGCTCATTCCTGGACTTATGAAAGTATTTTCTGAAAGACACCAGATTGTTTTTTATTTTATTTATCTTTTTTTTTTGCAGTTTTTGGCCAGGTGTGGGTTTGAACCTGCCACCTCTAGTGTATGGGGCTGGTGCCCTGCTCCTTGAGCCACAGGCGCCACCTAAATTTTAGGTTATTGTTATTTCTATTATCTTAAAAAATAATCTAGGAAGGCTGTTTTTTTTTTTTTTTTTTTAATTTTGTGGAAGGAGTCAGGTAGGGTGTACATGCATGTGTGTTTGTATGCATGTTTGTGTGTTTGTGTGGAGCATGAAAAGATTTTAATGACTATCAACATGATAGATGGAAAATACAGAATTGCACACTACCTCAGATCATATCAAGGAGAGACTGGAGGGTATCTGTTGGCTTTTTGGCCAGTGATTTATGGAACTAGCTGACTGAGCTTCCATTCCATCTATAATTACAAGGAACAGAGGTGAAGATGTCACGGTGAAGCATTCCCCCCCCCCCCCCCGCTGCTGTCCCCAAGCCATGAAAACTTGTTTCTGACAGTTCCAACCTTAAGCAGGTTCTCATGATGTCTCCAGCGTTGGGATATGTTAGATTTAAAATACATACCATGTTTAAAGATACATTAAGCACCTTTTTTCCTTACAGGAGTAAAGCCTAAAGCAATTTACTGTGTCTCATATACAGTTTTGGTATTTATAGTAATTCACATGTCAAGCTAAGGCTATAAGGATGAACTTTGTTAAGTATTAGTGCTTAAATTCACCAAGTAAATCTGTTGCTACCCAGGATGCCTATTTTTTACCTTTATTCAAGTCATTTGTCTTATTTCA
The DNA here is from genome assembly GCA_963574355.1 of Loris lydekkerianus. NCBI lineage: Eukaryota > Metazoa > Chordata > Mammalia > Primates > Lorisidae > Loris > Loris lydekkerianus. Next base: position 9,957 of record CAUYPK010015506.1, read on the forward strand.
CAAGAAATAGAAACTCCAAATTTTGGGAAATTTTAAAATAACTTTCAAATATTTAATTTTTAAGGTATAAGCATAATTTTTCAATTGCGTTTTAATCTTAAATCTTATAATTAGTGATCTTAACAAATTTGTGTAAGTTTTCATGCTTCATATAATAGGTAGTGTTTGCATTTTACTTAATATTCAGGGTTCTGTTAAGTTTTGTGTAAACATCTTAGATCTATGGTTAGTAAACTTTGTTGAAGGAATTAAGGAAGTCAGAATTAACTGGTTGTCATCCAAATAACTATCCCAGGAAAACAGGTGCTGTTCAGGGAAGACAGGTAACTTATCTAGATGACACAGCTGCTTTACAGGTGCTGTTCAGGGAAGATAGGTAACTTATCTAGATCACACAGCTAATAGTCTACACCATCGTTAATTTTACTTTTATTAAAATTTTCAAGCATATGCAAAATGAGAAATAGCACCATGGACAGACACATGTACAATGCTAAGCTTAAACGCTATTAACTCTTGGCCAATCTTGTTTAATCTGCATGCCTTCCCATTTTCCCTAACCCCCTTTTTTATGTTGAAGCAAGTATTCATATTACTTATGTATAAAAGCAAAAAATTATTATTGAAGAAATTGTCAGAAGTTCTATGCTTTAAAGTCATAATTTCTTAATGTCATTAAATGTAAGAGGCTTAAATATTGATCTCGTTTCCCCCTGTGTGAGTTAGGATTATGAAATCAACACATAGAAGCTGGTTAATGCAATTGGTCTTTTTAAACCTAAAGCTCCCTCCTCCTTTTTTCCCCTTACATTTCAATTGCTGAAGTAATAGGTTATTTGATAGAATTTTCCAGCTTCACTGCCATTTTCTGTTATTTCATGTGTTACGCTGTCCCTCCCTGGATAGTCTGTAAAGTAGGTGTCCAGTTTAGATTGAATAGGGAGGAATTCTATATCTTAAAATATTCTTTCATAGGTAATATTAAACACCCATTTCAAGAAGAATCTCTTGTCTAATTATCTCTGTTTTTTGGAGCTATTTCTGATTATTTCACTAAGGGTTGCAAAATTATATTATTATAATTCTATTAATATTCCTTTTTTAACTAGAATACCACTATGAAGAGGAAAACTTCCCCTATCAATTGTGTGGTTACCCTGACTTACAGTTCCTTTAGAAAGTTTAGGATTATTGCTTGTTTTTTTCTATATTTATAAGTTTTTAAAAATAATTTATCATTTAAATGAGTTGGTTATTACATATAGCATTCTTCACAAGTAATCAGATTCTTTTAAAATATTATTGTGAACTTACAGATTTAAAATCAATGCATCAGCCTTCCATTAAAAAATATAGTATTAATAAAATGATAACAACAGCTAGTTTTAGGTGAATACTGGCATACTATAAACTTTCTCTGTATTACTTTCTCCACTTAGGAATATATACTCAATAGCATGTACAGCTTGTTTATACTTTTATATTTTTTACAAATACGTATGCTTCCTCATACACATATGAAGTATTTTATTCATTAAATTTCTTTTTTCATGATTATCTACAGTTGTTTGTTATTGTAAATTATAATGGTCTAAATGACAATCATTTGCATGTGTCTTTCGAGTTTTTTCCATGATATCTTCAGGATAGATTCTAGCAGAGGGATTTTCTGGGTCAATGATTAGTTTTCTATTTTGCTAGATTCAGCCGAATTCACTTCCAAACGGGTTTTGTCATTTTGCCTTCCCTCCAATAACACCACGTGTCCCTTTGACACCACTCTCACAAAAACACTCTAATTTTCGGAGCTGTGCCAATTGCAGGGATACTGCACACGAGTTAACCAAATGACAAGCTGATGTTTTCTGTGCTCTGCTGTGTCCCCTACTCATGCACCTAATTCACGTTGTTTGTAGTATTGTAAAAGGAATTCTAACATTCACATTGCAAAAACAAGTCACATGCTTCTCCATCTAATCCCACCCGTTACTCCATTCGACATTCAAGTAAAATGTGATCATGCTGATTTCTTTTTATGTATTTCAAAGCTATACCTGGGTACCTCAGTGAAATGCTGGTGTGATCTCTCATCAGCTCAGCCCACCTCTGTGCTGTGTCAATGAGGCAGTCCCATCCTGTCTGTGGGTTCCTGGGGAAATGATCAATGCTCATCGGTGTGATGGAGTTTTGACCAAATTGCTTTCAGGGTATTTCATTTTTCTGCTAAATTTACAAATACCATTTCAGACAAAGAAAGCTTAGATAAAAGCTTACAGGACTGAACCACAGTGCTGATGTTATATATCATGTTCAGAAATTAATATACTGCTTTCATTTACTGTCCTGAAATTTTTTTTGCCGAAAGCTAGTTATTTTTCCTTAAAGCACCCCATTGACGTCCCCCCAGGCGGACTCTCAGACCTGCACCTTCCTGTGGAAATTCGCTCAGAACTAGCAGCGTTTTGAGCTGTGCACGAGCAGCGACTGCTCCTGTCTGTCCAAAGACACCCCTCAGCCTCCCTCCACGGAAAGCAAACAAGAGCATTAGTCAGTGAAAATGTTTACAAGATGGGTGTAGAAACCAAACACAGAGGCAGTCACGTAAAACGTTTAAATCTAAGCGCATTCATTTTTAGAAGAAATAAAAATTACCCCGGGTTTCCCAAACATCTCAGGTTCTGCCTGAGCTCTCATGTGAAGTTTTTGCAGATGAATGAGCTTTTATATCATCAAGGGATAAGCGAATAACTTTAATTGATACTTATTCAGTATGAAACCAAGTGTGACATATCAATTCCACGAAGCTCAGCTCACAAATCCTGCTGTTCCTGCGGGGGACGAGGCTGTGTTGGGGGCTGTGCAGAGCACGGAGGAAGGAGATGTGGGCTCTGACTTCGGGATCACCATCCCCCCAGGATAACTCCGCTATCTCCTTTTGATCGTGGGGTCCTTTTGGAGCAGCCCATACCCCTTTACAGCTCGTACTGAATTGTTTCAGAGACTGTACCCAGGTCATGTAGTGCTATTTAGAGCTACTTTTCTGTGAACCTCTGAAATGGGGCTACAGTATTTTAACAATTTAAAATACATTTAAAAACTCAGTGTGGAGCCTATTTCTGTGTGCAGTGCGGGGAGATGTAGATGTCGTTACCAGCAGAATGTGAAGGGAGGAAGGCCTGGAGTCGACCCCTCCCGGCTCACGCGGTCAGATCAGTGTCCACACCGGAGCAGGTGCAGCGGGCGGGCCTGGCCTGGCGCCCGGGAAGACTGGGCCGCGCGGAGCTGAGGGCGGCTCTTTCCCCAAGGGGAAGAAAGAGCACCAGGAATTGTTGGGTTTTCAGGGAATATCGTAAAGAGCGTATCACAGTAAAGCCCAGACCTCACGGCTATATGTACACACAGGTAACAGAATTCAACTCGAACTCCCAAATCTATTAAAATTAAAATAAAGGGAAGAGAAAATAACGTAGTGGGTAGAAGCATTTTTGTATTTCTTCTTTAATAAGCCAGTTTCCCTGTGAGAGGAGCTGGGAAAGGAGAATAAAAGTGTAGATAAAATTGCTCTGAGAGAGGAAACAGCTGAAATACCCACCGCCCCCGGCGCGGTCACGGCAGGAAGAGACGAGGGAGGAGTGGGGGCTGCCGCCGCCTAGGCCGGACCTGGTCTTCCACCCGAAATCCTCCAGTGGAAGGTGTGTCACAACCCTGGGGTCCCTGACGCGGAGAGCCACAGCCCCTGCCCAGCGGGGACTGTCACAGAGACAGCTGGGGTGCGGGCAGGAACCGCTGGGGCCACGCGGCTGTGGTCAGTTCGCGGTTACGTCCTTGAGTTGTCCTTGGTTCCCTTTGGTTCTGAGACACCCAGGGTTTCCTCCCTGCTCCGTGTCCGGGGGTCCCTGAAGGCAGCGGGGTCTGTGGGCACCATGTGGATCAGGGCCGTTCAGCAAGGGGGCTGAGTCCAGGGCCCGTGCTGAACAGGGAGAAGAATCCATGTGTGTGTGTGAGTGAGACTGTGCATGTGCATGAGTGTGTGTGAGTGTGCATGAGGGTGTGAGTGTGCATGTGCGCATGTCCATGAGTGTGTATGTGACTGCATGTGCGTTACTGTGTACATATATATGAGTGTGTGCGTGTGTGTATATGCATGAGTGTGTGGCTGTGCACGTGTGTGCATGAGTGTTCATGTGCATTACTGTGTGTGTGCAAGTGCCTGGGTGTGCGTGTGCGTGTGTATGAGTGTGCATGGGTATGCGTGAGCATGAGTGTGTGACTGTGCACATGTGTGTTCATGTGCATTACTGTGTGTGCGTACATGTGTGTGCAAGTGCATGAGTGTGTGTGCATATGTGTGTGAGTGTGCAGGTGTATGAGTGTGCATGGTCGTGTGTGCGTACATGTGTGTGCAAGTGCATGAGTGTGTGTGCGTAGGTGTGTGAGTGTGCATGTGTATGAGCGTGCATGGGTGTGCGCGTGTGTGCTGGTGTGCCTGTGACTGTGCATATGAGTGTGTGTGTGTGTGTGTGCATGGGTGTGCGTGCATGTGTGCTGGTGTGCCTGTGCATATGAGTGTGTGTGAGTGTGCATGTGCATTACTGTGTGAGTGTGTGTGAGTACATGAGTGTGTGAATGTGTGTGAGATGCCAGTGAGAGGACCAGGGTGGCCCAGTAGGTCAGACACCTCACTGAGCACCAGCCACGTTGACTGGGAAGCTCCCAGTTCTTCCCGCCCAGGATCAGCAGGATGAGCAGCAGGAACCCACATGCTGCTGGAGCCTGGGAAGCCGTGCAGCTGCTCCAGAGCCCAGCCACCCACACAAGAATCAGCCAGTGGCTACCTTTGTCCTGCAGGTGTGTCCAACCTTTTGGCTTCTCTGAACCACATGGGAAGAAGAGTTGTCTTGAGCCACATGTTAAATATACAAACACTAATGAAAGCTGATGAGCAGGGAAAAAAAAGCGGGGAAAAAAAGCCGGCCACTTTTTGTGATATCCACCACCACAGATAAGCAAAATGTCCTTACACAGTCTGTGTGCTTCACGGGTTGGACACCCCAAAGTAAAGTAAACCGCCTTTAGTAAACCTGGTATCTTCTGAAAGTGGAATGGATGTAGAGTGAGGCATTATTTAGATGGATAAGAAACTGAATTGTATTTTTTAAAGGGGCTGAATTTTAAAAGAGATTACCAAGTATAAGACAAACATTTTTACGGTAATGGACAAGTTTATTATTTATGTTTACTCTGCTTTTCAGCAGCTGCTCAGAAAGTAAGATCATTTGTAGATAAAAGATCTACTGTCTGTGTACATTGAAGTGCAGTGTAAATAAATTTGTGACCTCATTAGAGTTACACTGCAGCTCTTCACCATCAGTTCTGTACAGCAGTGGAAGTAAGTGACTGGGGGCCAGAGGGAGGTCGTATTTTTCTTTATATCTGCTATGACTAGTATAATGCTTGGCAGATACAACATACTGAAACGTTTGTTAGATTGAAATAAATTTATTGTCACTAAGAGCATTTCCTTTGGAATAAAGTTTCCCTTGTGCTTTGGCTAAACAACCCTAGGCTACAATTCTAGTATTTTTCCAGAGGTTATGAATTTTGTAAGGTTGGTTCAGAGGCAGTCTCAGTAGAGGAATCAGCATGAGAAGAGAGGTAGAGATAAGAATCATGGCATGTGTTTGCTAAATGGTGAGTCCTACAGTTCAGCTGCTTCGTAATTATCACTCTCAGGATTAAATTTCCTTAACATTATTATTATTATTATTATTTTTGTTGTTGTTGAGACAGAGTCTCACTATGTCACCCTAGGTAGAGTACCACAGCATCACAGCTCACAGCACCCTCAAACTCTTGGGCTTAAGTGATTTTCTTGCCTCAGCCTCCCAAGTGGCTGGGACTACAGGCGCCCACCACAACACCCAGCTATTTTTTTTTGGTTGTAGTTTTTTGGTTGTTGTTTGGTAGGCCTGGGCTGGATTAGAACATGTTAGCTCCCATGATTGTGGCTGGTGCCCTAGCTGCTGAATTACAGGTGCCAAGCCAAATTTCCTTAATATTATTAAGACCTACAATTTACTGAGCACTTTTTCCATGTTTATGCCACAGTGCTTTGAAATTTACTTTCCTCACCAGTGAACACTCTCGTGACAGGGTTAATACTTTTGTATAAATCAGGTTCCAATTAGGAGACAAAAGTCACAGAGTAATTTAAATAGGGAAAATTAAACACAAAGAAATAGTGACTATGGTATGGGGTTGACAAATAGAAGAAAACTCTGAAGAATAATAAAAAAATAGCATATACAGGGAGAAGCCTGTACTTCTAAGGCTGATGCCCAACAGATAAGAGAGAGATTAATCTGGATAACGCTTCTCCCAGCACTGAGACCCAGGCCTGTCGCCCAGAGCCCCTCTGACTCTCAGAGGGTGGCAGAGACGCTGGCTGAGGGCCTGTAAGGCAGGACCACTGGGCATGTGTCCCCTGGAGTGAGGGGGCACTGATTTAGATCTAGGGAAATCCTTGCTCTTCATTTGGAGGAAACCTTCCAAGACCCCAGTGAATACCTGAAACTGCAGACAGTGCCAAACCCCATGTCTACCACGTGCTTTTTACCCTGTACACGTATATACATGCATGCGATAAAGTTTAAGTTATACATTAGGGACAGTGAGAGATTAACAACAATCAGTAATAATAAAATAGAACAACTGTAACACTGCTCTGTAATACAAGTTGGGTGAATGTGGCTTTTCTCTCCAAATAACTTACTGTACTCCACTCATCCTCTTGTGATGATTCAGATGATCAGACGCCCACATGATCAGGTGAAGTGAGGTAAGTGGCGTGGGCATTGTGATGCAGTGTTAGGCTACTACGGACCTCTGATGGTTCCCTTGAAGGGGGCTTGTCTGCTCTGGGTGATCCTGGGTGACTGGGCCATGCTGATGTTGACAGCTGGACGTCCACGAGTGACAGATACAGAGCATCTATCACTTGATAGATGGAACAGTGCAGCACGAATCCTAGCTAAGACAGACAGGATGGTGTAAGATTTCATCACCCTGCTCAGGACAAGATGCAGTTTTAACCTTGTGTGTTATTTTTAGAAGTTTCCATGTAATGTTTTTAGACTATGGTTGACCCTGGGTAAGTGAAACTACAGGAAGTGGACCTCAGAGCGTGGGGGATGACTCCATGGCAAAGCTGTAAGGAGGGGCACAGGGGAGCTGTTCACAGACGTGTGGGGATGGTAGCGACGCCTCCTGCAAAGCAGACCCTCACACAGAGGTGCTGTGCACCACTGGCCATGGGCCAGGTGCCACCAAGGCCACATGTGCTGCACAGCCTGGCAGGCACCACATCGGAGCCAGGAAGAGAGGTGCTGCTGTGACCAGTGTCTCTCCTCTGGTAAAACGCCACATCACACGGCTGGCAGAGGAGAGACAGTTAAGTGTCTGGGAGCTGGAGCAGGCAATAAAGGATAAATTTGAGGCTAAAAGACAACGGACTGATGACTGGCAGAAGACTCTTGTTTGCATCATGAAAATTAGACAACTGAGTGAGAGACTTTTGTGATTTTCTTTTCACACAAGGGATCAGAGAGGCCTGGAGTTCAGATCCTCATGTGTTTAGAGTCCGGCATGAGTTGCTGCGGGTGAAGATGGGTCGGGCAACTGTGTAAGGCAGCTCATGGCAGCAACATCTTGGCAGAAGGGTCACCGCGGAACAGGTGGGAGGAAATAGGGCTTCTGAAATCTCTAACGTGACCTCTGTATTTTACCATGCAAGTTAGGTTGGTAAATAATAAGAATTCATAGTCACTGAGTTTCATATGGTGAAATTAACTGGCAGGAACATTCCACTGGACTTAAAGACACATTTTATATGTATATACGGAGTTCTACTTGCTATGTTTAGACAATGGTCAAGGGACAAGATGTGAGAACTGTCTCCCTGAAGGAGGAACCAGCCGCCCGGCTTCTGGGCAGATGATGCCTGTGACAGGGTGAAGGTCTGAACCTGACCTTCAGGATCGGTGTGGCCTGCTTTTTGGAGCATTTAGACCCTTCTTACCTTTCACCCCTTTTCTGGAGTCTCCGACTACCTGTCTGACCACTTGATAGAGGCAGGTACCTGAGGACACACCCAGCACTGCCCAAGGGCCTAGTGCTCAGGTTTCCAGGTGTGCTGGACTCTCACAGGACTGGGCTTCAGACTTACCTGTGATAACCCCAAATGAATGTATATAACCTTTCACTTATAACTTATTTGAACTCAGAAAAAGAATTCTTCTTCCAGAACCCCAATTCTCACTTAGGGAAATGTGCAAAGATGTCCAGAATCTATGTGCTGCTGGACTCACTACCCCTGTGTCCACACTCACTACGTACACTCACCGTGGAATCATCAGCAGCCTGCCAGCGAGGGTCCCCTGCTCCCTTCCCCTCCACTCTAGGACAGGGGACGTGGAATGGGGCGCTGAAGGCCCGGAGACTGTCCTGGGAGTGTCCTGGGAGCTCCAGCGAGAAGGGACGCCAGCCCAGCCCGAGCGCTGCGTCCTGGAGCTCCTGGCAGCATTGTGCTGAGACGCCTCTCACACTGGTGCTCCTGGTCCCTGACTGAGCATAGCAAGGGGTGAGGGACTGTGCCCGGGGGACAGGGGACTCCTCTGACTGCAGCTTTGGCCCGAGGCTGTCAGAGACCGTGCCAACCCTTCCTTAGACTGTCCTGCGGGCAGGTCACTCCCACCAGCCCTTTCCCACCTGCCTCCCCCGTCCGTGGTCACCCGTGTCATGCTGTAGCTTTCCCAGTTTTTCCTGGATCTTCCCTCTTTTGCCATAAACAATTCGCAGATGAAATCCTTGCATCCCTCATCCTGTTCTGTCTGCGTCATGGAGGTCTTAGACTAACTCAGCTATGATTTCAGATAAAGTCGTTCAAGTCTGGGCTCTACCATCCACTGTTCCCCTGGCCCGGGTCTGTCATTCAACTCTGTGTGTTCCACAGCATAGTCATCTATGATGTGGAAATAATGAGGGTTTCTACTACACGGTGTGTTAAGAAATAAACAAATTCATATGTATTTAATGCAGGTAAATTCTAGCTGTCCCCACACTACCACGTTTATATCTCTGTTTTCTTTTTTCTTTCTTTTTTTTTTTCTTTTTGCAGTTTTGGCCAGGGCCAGGCTTGAACCCACAACCCCCATTTTTATGGAGCCAGTGCCCTACCCCTTGAGCCATAGGCACCACCCTATATTCTTGTTTTCTATAAGGCAGTCTAGATGAGAAAAGCCATTATGAACTGTTGAAGGCGTTTTTCAACATATCTTGTTAGGTATTTCCCGAACTCATACCTCCAGGGTATGAGGGGGGAAGAGGTGAAGTTGCTGTATCTGGGAAACTTCAGAGCAGCACCCAGGCCTTCATACATTCCTTTCACAGTAATTAACAGCAAACATTTCCATACGCATAACTGGAAGACCTCACGTTTCTGCATTTGACCACCTGACATGAGTAACATGAGATAGTGAGTTACGGGAGTCGGAGGGATGTGACCGGGGCTGAGGACACTCTGCTTGCCGATGGAGCGGATGCTGGACCAGGGGGCAAGGAGCAGACTGCAGTGAACAACAGCGTGGGTTATGCTCCTTGTTCATCTCATACCGTATCCATGTTATACTTGATGTTTTTAAAAGCCTTTTCATGTGAGCGATCTCTAATAATTCCCACAAGTACCGAGAGGTGACAGGACAAGCATGACAGTTCTAACGTCCGTCAAGGTGACCGGCAGATGTAGAGAGAGCTTTGCCCATCCTCCCTTTGCAGGTTAGTGAAATTCTAGATGGGATGAGGAGCTGGATGAGTTACATCACATCTGAAAACTGGATCCATTTGTCTTCAATATGGTATGAAGTGGGTCTGAGAAACTCTGAGAAGTTTGAGGTATTAAGGAGCAGAAATCACTCTGGGCTTTGTCCAGCAAACTGGACTTTGTTGGGGTCTTGGGGCATTTGTCTAAGGCTGTGTGATGTGATGACAAACACAGTTTCCAAACAACTAGTCCCGTCTTACTCAACCGGCCTCTCTAAAATCTACAGCTGTTTGGTCCGTGCCATGGCTGCTGGCAGGGTTCTGTCCAAAGAGAAAGAGTCAGTAGGTGACACACAGACTTCAGCCTCCCCGGGATGGAAATGTGTCTGATGGCTCAGCTGCAGCTTCTGGAGCGGACGCCAACACCTGTGCTGTGGACCCGCCGTGGAAGTGAGTGCAACAGGCTTTCATTTGTATAAAGCAGGTTTGCGGCCCTGGCCTTTGAGACACTAAAGCAAAATTCTGTAAGACTTTTGAAATAAACTTTGTCATTTCCCGTTGATGTGTGGTCATTCTTAGAAAAGCCTGCTCTTCTGTGGAAACACACTCAAGTTTTCAAAATTATCTCTGTCTGTATATATATATGACATGGGGAGAAAGGTTTATATTTTAGCAAAGCTTTAAAGTAACGTTTGTCCTCTCTTAAAAAAATAGTAACATAACAGTATGTTAAAAATAGGATGTTCTGCTTCAGTTTAGGAAGAGATCCAAGAAATTAGGTGATAAACAGTTCCACCTTTCAAAACCTGAGATTCTAGACTACTCAATCAACCCCTTAAAAGATGTTTAAGGAAAGTTCTTGTGTGGCAGAACGATTGCCTCTGTCCAAATAAAGGTGGGCCCTGAGGAGTCAGCTGATGGGCTGACGTTTCTCCATGGAGGGCGGGTCCCTCTTCTCCTGTGTCAAGTCGGTGGGGAGGGGCTTCAAGGACCACTTAGAAATCTTTTAAAAATATTATTTTTATTATTTTCTTCTACTATGTTTCCATTTTGAGACTATTTTCTGTGTTTTTGTTTTTAATTTTTTGTTTCAAAATATTAAGGTGGTGCAAGTGTTTTGTTACCTGTTACTGTACTGGTGTTCACTGCACCCCACAGTTCGTACCCCTCATCCAAGTACACCCCTTCTTGGAGTCTGTTGTTCTGTATGTTTCTTTGTGCTCACGTGTGACCATCTTTTAACTTCAAATTATTGGTGAATAATCCTGATGGGTGTTGCCCTAAGTCAAGGGTGCATGTTTCCACTGGACCAAATGTAAGCCAACTGCTGGAGAAAGATTCTTCAAACACCCAGGATGGACTTTCCCACGATGCTCACCTGGAGGATGACGGACCCTCCAGGTAGTGAGGGAGCAGAGCGGAAGCTGAAAGGCTGATGAAAGTGCCAGGTGGGAACTGCTGGTGAGAGCCCCGCATGTGTGGCTGCGTCGGAGAACTCACAGAGCCTTCCGGGAGAAGAAGCAGCCCCCATCAGCTCTGCTCACACCCTGACTACGTCACAACCACATCCACCCTCACGTCTTTTTCCTCCTCCGCCTCCCACTCAGGGCGTGCTGGAAATCAGTTGGCATGTGGATCAGAAAAGAACAGGACAGAGGGAAAAGTGAACCATGTGCCCAGTTTCACTGCTGGCTCTCACACTTTAGGCAGCCCCTGGTAGGAACAGAGAAAGGTTTTAATTTTCATTGAAAAACATCTTTTATGAGGTAATAGATTTATTTATATTTTCCTATATATTTTAATAGTTGTATTTCCATATAACATTCACCCACTGCACAGATACTTTTCAATAAATCTTAGGAGCCCCAAATCTGTACAGCCACACCTAAACTTTCAGGACATTTTCATCTGCTCAGACATTTCCCTCATATTTCTTTATGTCAGTCCCTGTCCCCATGCCCGGCCTCAGGCAGCTGCCCATGGGCTTCTGTCTCTCTGTTTCCCTCCTCTAGACATTTCAGAGCCATCAAATCATGGAGGACGTATGACCTTTCACTCAGCATATTTTTGAGGCTCTTCTGTTATAACATGTATCACGGGTTGCTTTTCATTTGTAAATATTACTCCATGAACTGTACATGTTAAATTGTTGTTCTGGTCTTCAGTTGATAGTGCTCAGACTTTTTACCATTTGGCTACCGCAGATAACGTTGCTGCGAATATTCCATGTACTAGTGTGAACATTTTTTCATTTTTCCTCGGTACACACTGAAAAGTGGGGTTGCTGCTTCACAGGGGGAACACACTAGTTTACTAGTATATGTTCTGGAAAGCACTGTGAAAGCGTTCTATTTGCTCTGCGTCCTTGCCAACTTGGGATTGCCTGGGTTTTTTTTGTTTTTTTTTTTTTGTAGTTTTGTTTTTGGCCACAGCTGGGTTTGAACCTGCCACCTCCAGTATATGGGGCTGGTGCCCTACTCCTTTGAACCACAGGTGCTGCCCTGGGATTGTCCGTTATTTTGAGTGGAGTCTTTCTAGTAGATGGTGATGGTGCCACACTGTGGATTTAATTTACTTTCCTCTGAGGAATAATGCTATTGGGCGTTCTTTCTTGTGCTTCAAACTTCGTTTTTCTTTACCTGTTTTTTGGGGCTATTCGAAGTTCTTTACGTCCTCACGTGTTTTAGAATCAGCTTGTTAATTCTATCAGAAAGCTTGTTAGGATTTTAATAGGTACTACATTGAATCTGCAGGTCAATCTGAGGAGAATTGCTGCAAAAGTTTAAATTTAAAGGATGTTTAGAATTAAAAAATTTTTACACATGGATGAGCGTATCAACCAGCACGCTGCAAGTGTCCTTCTATACGGATGTGACTAGAAAGCATTCAGTATCTGAGAGTCACCAAATGTGTCCTGGGACCACCACTGGGTTTCACCTGGGAACAGAGCAGAGCCTGCCCCCTGAAAAGTGGGTTCAAGGGGCCAGTCAAGAGGAAAAATAGTGCTCTAGACCGTCTGCGTCCATCACACCTCTTCTTTTACCTTACTGATTGAAATTTTATTCAAAGTCATTTGAGATAATCAGAGATTATCTTGATTCTTTCCCTTAATCTTAGGACAGCTTGTGACTAATTTACCTGTAAATCAGGAAATGGAGCAGTATAAGCACTCCACTTTTTTGTATTTTCCTCAATCCACTCTTTTATTTATGTACTTATTTGTCAAGTCAAAAACATGCTGAGAGAACAAGAAACAGAAGTCTGGAGCCAGCTAAGAATCAATGTTTTACAAACCTCAAGGAATTGTAAAGATTTTTTATTTTTTTGCAGTTTTTTTTTGGGGGGGGTGCCTGGGGGGCCAGGGCCAGGTTTGAACCTGCCACCTCTGGTATATGGGGCCAGCACCCTACTCCTTTGAGCCACAGGTGGTGCCCCAAAGATTTTTTTTTTTTACAAGCCAAAGAGAAAAGATCACGAGGGCTGGTGTCTGCCGCCCTGTGTTCTGTGCACGACCTGCACTTGCCCAGCAGACGTTTTGTGTAACTGCCCACAGGAAATAAGGACTTCCTGGGAAAATCATATGGGTTAGTCACTCATAGATTGTTAGGAAATAAAGGGAAACGTTATTTGGTCTTAGTGGTTATCTTGGTAGGGCCATAAATGATGTAAGGACCCCAGGCTTGGAGTGGAGTAGAATGCAGAGAGTTTGGGGGGAAAAGCAAGAAAACAAAAACACTGAAGAGGTTTAAAGACTCAGTCCAGTCTCCCTGGGGAAATGAGGACTCAGCCATAGCAACTACTGATAAAATAACAAGGGACACTGCTCATATTTTAATGTTTTCCCACCTGTTGGAAAATAGGGAAATATAATAAGATAAAGAGTGAATTCCTGAGAAAGAAGCCACATAGTTGAGACCATTTGTCTGCTTCTTGATTTTATCACTTGATTTTCTTTTAAAGATGTGAATATTGTACTTTGGTAAACCGGGTGCAGAAGGAAGCCAGGGGAGGTCTGGCAAGTCAGAGCTGGATGTTCCCGGAACCCACCTTGGGGTGAGTAGAGGGGCAGGAGGTCACCCTGCTCCTTGTCCTTCTGAACGTGCCAGACGCAGCACATGACAGAAGTGAGTGCGTCCAGACACGGCTGCTGCATCTCGGATTTAATTTTTCCTGGCAGAAGAAACTTTAGTATACGTATTCAAAAGCCCACCTAGCTTATTTAAAATGCAATTTTCTGGGCCTCATTCTTAAAAATTCTTATGTAGTGTCTCCTGGGAAGCATCTAAGAACCTGTGTTTTAATGAGGATCCCAGGTGACCAAAGCCACAGAACTGGGACACACTTTGTGGGAACTGCTTTCACAGGCATGAGTGCAGATCACATTTTGCAGCTGGATCGTCCCTCCCAAGGGACTGTGGTGGCTGCACATTTATAGTCCGTTGAAGGTTTGATAAGAACAGCTGAGGAGCTGTGAATGGTGCTTAATTGTAGGAAAGCTAATTAGCCTCTCAAAGGACAGAGCTAATAAATTATGGATAGTAACTTGTTTTAACAGTCACAGCTCAAGTGGACAGCACAATGGCACGTGAGCAGCCTGACTTGGTTACTGCACTTGAGAGCCCACGGAATCTTCCGCTTTTCTTTTCTCCGTCACTTCTTCCTCCCCCATCTTCTTTCTCTCCCTCAACAGATGATCTTGCTCTGTCTCTTCCTCATCACTTCCCTCATATCATGCTGGACCTCCTGTACCTGTTTTTCTTTCACTTCCCATCCGGGTGTTATTTTTAATACTCTACTCAAATCCATTCCTTTTTCTCTTCTTTTCTCTCTGTGCAAGGTGTCTTTGCCCTGATATCCACATGTTCAGTGCCGTGCTGTCTTCCTGATACCCTGTTTCCCAGAAAATAAGACAGTGTTTTATATTAAGTTTTGCTCCCAAAGATGTGCTAGGTCTTATTTTCAGGGGACGTCTTATCTTTCCTGTAAGTAGGTCTTATTTTCAGAGGATGTCTTATTTTCAGGGAAACAGGGTAGCATCCCAAGTGAGTGATACCATTCAGAACAATCTCACTGAGGCCCACTGAGATTAGTTATATCAAAGCAAACATTTATTAAGCAAAAACATAAAGACTTATGTTGGTTTAAAAAATGAGCCAGGATCATGGTTGACACCTAATTCAAGGTTGTGCTTGCAAACAGAAGGAAGACGGCATGTGCAATGAGGATGCAGAAAGGCGCGCTCTTCACGGCCTCCTGGAGACACCCAGCCTCGTAGTTAACACACGTGCCTGGAGGGAGAGCAGAGCTCTGAGATCAGAGCTGAGTCTGTGCTCCTCTGCTGCTGGGAGCGGTGAAGGGAAGGACCATTAGCACTGAAGGGAAACTAAGACAATTTGAGAAAAGTTTTGACCTTAAAAGAAATTAAGAAAATTCTGCCCAAGAGATTTCAAGAAAATTTCCAATCTTACATTTCAATGATGTTGGTTTGCAGGAGCCCCAACCACGGCCCACCTGCAGTCTCCACAGATAAGAATATACTATCTTGAATTATTTGTTTACCCTAAATATGAAGTAATGATATAAAAGTAGGAAAGAGGCTTAATTATTTTCTCTATTTACCAATTTTCAGAATGAGTTGGTGCCTTCGTAAGCTGCAAAGATAATCCATAGGTTTGAAATATCATTACAAACTTATTAAACACTACTCGTCCAGTCATCGTCACTCACCACACTTATCACTGTGTTTGATCGCCATTTCCCATCTTGGCAGAGGGAGCTGCTCTTGAGGTTGGCGCCGGTGCCTTTTAACACAGTCGTCTTTGCTCTCTGTCAAAGCAGGATGCCCCCGACATCTCTGGTAAACTACCTGGTCCAGCCTCAGCGCGGGTAAATCTCCAAGGAGCCTTGGTTCCTTTCTCATAAGAAGAATAGACAAAGAAACCTTACGATTTGGCGGTTGCTTCCTCTTGTCTTAGCTTCTTGATTAGAAGACAAACAAACAAACAAAAAAACAAACTGAGAGGAAGAAGCAACAAGATCAGATCACGGTCATTTGTGTGAAAGTCTTAGGGAAAAAAGTGTGCTAGAGATTAATAATTTAAAACATCCATTTGCAAGTATCTTTATTATTCTAACGTAACCCGTTTCTTCAAAGTTTGATTTATTTATCAATTGTCCACATTTTTCAGACACCTAAGCATCTATTATATATTTTTCTTGCTGTGTCCCCTAGATATTTTTATTTTTTTGAGACAGTCTCACTTTGTTGCCCGAGGTAGAGTGCCCTGGTGTCACAGCTCACAGCAACCTCAAACTCTTGGGCTCAAGTGATCCTTTTGCCTCAGGCTCCTGAGTAGCTGGGACTACAGGTGCCTACCACAGTGCCGGGCTATTTTTAGAGACAGGGTCTTGCTCTTGCTCAGGCTAGTTTTGAACTCCTGAGCTCAAGCAATCCACCAGCCTCGGCCTCCCAGAATGCTAGGATTACAGGCGTGAGCCATCGCACCTGGCCCCTGTGTCCCCTAGGTATTAACTTTAACTGTGAATAATAAAATTGCTGCCATGGGTGACAGAAAACAGTCTCAATCAATTTTTTTTAAGCTGGTTTATCTGTTTTCTGAGCAAAGTGGGGGTGCTATTAGGGCTTAGGTTCTGGCTCACTAAGCATCTACTACTATCCGTCCCACCTTTTTCCCCCTGGTATATCATAACATTTATTTACATGAGAAGTTGAATCTTTTTTTAACTTTATTTTTATTAAGTCATAACTATATACATTTATAAGGTACAATGTGATGATTTGTTATAACTATATACATTTATAAAGGTACTATGTGATAATTTGATGTACAATGTGGAATGCTCAAATCAAATTGATTAACATAACCATCACCTCACTTATTTCCGTGGTCAGACATTTACAATATACTCTTCGTTGTTTTGAAATGTACCCTTGCATTGTGCACATTAGGTGACATCCCATCAAATACCCTCCCTCCACTCACCCCACCCTTTCTTAATTGCAGTGCTATTGTTAATAACTGGTGGGTAGCAAAAAAACACTTGAGGAGTCCTTCAGTTTTGCAATAGTGTGTTAGATAGCCGAGAGGAATATGGATGATTATTATGTTTTAGAGCTACAGAATCTGATAAAAATTCCTATTTCTTATTTTACAGAAGAAGAAATAGACTCAAAGGAATTAAATTCCTAAATACCACATAGTTAGGTGGTATAAGAAAATGTTAAAAATCTGACTTTCAACGAAACGCATTTTCCCCCTTGTAGTATATATCAATGTTTATTTTAGTTGGGGGAAATCAGATGAATATTCAACTTTGTTTTACACTATGCTTTAGTGTAAGGAAAGTAAATGTTTATATATTTGAAGTGAATAATTATATATACATGAAAAACATGGACCTTAAATTAATTGTAGGTATTTTCCTTATGGAGTTCATTTTTGAAATAGGTTTCAGAAAGGGAAATATGTTTGAGAAAATGTTTATGTGTTAATTGGAAAATGTAGCCATGGTCAAAGGGTAATTTATAAGCCAATTTCTCACTTTCTGATAGTTTATTCTAAAGTACATACCCTGTCTGCTGGTGATTTATAAGTTTCCTGCAATTTCATTTTGGTGGAAAAATTCCAAATTGGAAAAGTAAAAGATATATCTAAATCATAGGATGTCTTAAAAGAATACTAGGTAAGTCTTTTTTCAAGAAAAAGGAGTCCACATTTCTGTTCATGGAAGGCAGTCAGAGCAGTGAGGATGGCTGTGATTTTTACCTGAGTGCCCAGCTGTCAACAGCTGCTTCTCTGATTTTTGAGAACATGTTTCTGTTTTAAACATTTACTTATCCTTTTATTTGTTGACAATGCCATGATGGCCCTATATTTTGTGGAATAGTTACTAAGCAGATGATGTAACACACTCCCTGGTAGCACAGGAGATGACGGGTCCTCACCTGAGGGCCATGGGGAAGGGGTGTGGGTGTGAAGGGAGCTGGTATGAGCTGCACAGCAGACTGGATGGCAGTCTGAGGATCAAGAAGAGAAGTCCATTTCTTTAAGCTTTAAGTGGAAATTGGCCTCTGACTTGTTTGGACCAATAAAGGGAGGTGGGAGTGCCGTGGTGCCTGGGCTTCCCTGACCCTCTCATGCAAAGACTGTGGTATCGCCTGTAGGCAGATGAGATGACATCTGACAAGGAACTGCCATATCCCTGCCAATGGCAAGCACAGACCGCCAGCATGAATTAAATTACATCTACTCTAGCAAAATCTAAAATCTCTGGAGTTTGTTTGGAACCAGGTGGGCAGAGGCATTTAAAAAAGTGAAGAGGTCTCTGTCAGGAAGCAGGTAAGGAGACATCTGACCACAAACATGCCCTGGAGACAAGAAGAATAGTCTTGAGGGCAGAACCAGGCGACCAGAGAAGGAGCCAGGAACTGGAAGGACGATGGAGTGGATGGATTGGAGAGCCATTTCTAGAGAGCAGACGTGGGCCATGATCCAGGTCACCCGCCTCCAGAGTCAGGACGGCTGGAAACCAGTGATGGGCTGTGCTCTAGGATTACTCTGAATCAGCAAATCCTACGTGCTTTTGTTTCTCTATTCTAGTTTATAGGATAGCCCCAATATTATTTGGCTGAGATCTTTTGAGGTTTATCTATGTGCTTTCAGTTGAGGTCTGTTGAGGTTGCTCTGTCCCTGTCTGACCAGTGAATGTTGTGTGTGTGTGGGTGTGAGTGCATGTGTGTGTGTGTGTATGGGCACAGGTGTGTGTGTGTGGGTGCAGGGGTGTGTGTGTGGGGTGCAGGTGTGTGTGGGTGTGTGTGTGGGTGTGTGTGTGTGGGGTGAAGGTGTGTGGGGGGTGCAGGGGTGTGTGTGTGTGTGGGGTGCAGGTGTGTGTGTGTGGGTGCTGGTGTGTGTGTGTGGGTGCAGATGTGTGTGGGTGTGTGGGTACAGGTGTGTGTGTGTGTGGGGTGCAGGTGTGTGTGCATGGGGTGCAGAGGTGTGTGTGTGGGTGCAGGTGTGTGTGTGGGGTGCAGGTGTGTGTGTGTGTGGGCAGGACTGTGTGGGGGTGACGGTGTGTGTGTGGGTGGGTTGAGGTGTGTGTGGGGGGAGGGGGGTGGGTGGGGGGGTGGGGGTGGGGGTGG
>CAUYPK010015509.1:0-15045 GCA_963574355.1 Loris lydekkerianus
GATGTGGAGGAAAGGGCACACTTCTACACTGCTGGTGGGAATGCACACTAATACGTCCCTTCTGGAAGGATGTTTGGAGAATACTTAGAGACCTAAAAATAGACCTGCCATTCGGTCCTATAATTCCTTTACTAGGTTTATACCCAGAAGATTAAAAGTCAGAATATAACAAGGACATCTGTACCAGAATGTTTATTGCAGCCCAATTCATAATTGCTAATTCATGGAAGAAGCCCAAGTGCCCATCGACCCATGAATGGACTAGCAAATAGTGGTACATGTATACCATGGAATACTATGCAGCCTTAAAGAAAGATGGAGACTTTGCCTCTTTCATGTTTACATGGATCGAGCTGGAACATATTCTTCTTAGCAAAGTATCTCAGGAATGAAAGAAAAAGTATCCAATGTACTCAGCTCTACTATGAAGCTAAACTATAGCTTTCACATGAAGGCTATAACCCAACTATACCACAAGACTATGGGGAAAGGGCCAAGGAAGGGGAAGGGAGGGGGGAGGTTTTGGTGGAGGGAGGGTTATAGGTGGGGCCACATCTATGGTGCATGTTAGAATAGGTACAGGCGATTGCACTAATGTACACAGCTATGATTTAACAATAAAAAAAATAATTAAAAAGAAATAAAAAGAAAAATGAAGCTGGGCTGGGCGTGGTAGCTCACGCCTGTAAACCTAGCACTCTGGGAGGAGGAGGTGGGTGGATTGCTTGAGTTTAGAAGTTCGAGACTAACCTGAGCAACAGCAAGACCCCATCTCTAAAAACTAGCCTGGCTTTGTGGTGTGTACCTGTGGTGAGTGCCTGTAGTTCCAACTACTTGGGAGGCTGAGGCAAGAGGATCACTTTAGCCCAAGAGTTTGAGGTTGCTGTGAGCTGTAATGCCATGGCAGTCTACCCAGGGTGACAAAGTGAGACTCTGTCTCAAAATAGAAAAACAACCCCCCCCCCAAAAAACCCCCCCAATAAACAGAAACTGTATGCAGTGGTGCATGCCTATAGACCTAGCTACTCAAGAGGCTAAGGCAAGAGGATTGATAATAGAATCCAGGAGTTCAAAGCCCCCTTGGGCAAGATGGGGATGGTGGGTGATAGGGAGTGCTTTGGCTTTCTCACCTCATGCTCTGGGGTGTGGAGGCTCCTCTGGACTTACAAGAGCTGTGGGGTCTTTGGGGGAGGCTACACAGGACAGCTGAGTGAAGATTAGGTCTCAGGCCTGGGATCATCCCATAGGAAGTCCATGTGGGTGCTCTGCCCATGTAGGATAAGTTCTCAGAGGGGGGCTGTGATGGGCTGGGAGTCAGTAATTGCCAGGTGGCAACTCCCTGCTGCAGCCAATAAGGAAGAAAGAAGAACCAAGAGACAGAGAGGGTTACAGACAGAGCATCCAGGCCCTGAAACGCCATTGGATTGTCAGCTTCTGCCTTTGGACTTTTCAAATTTATGTCAGTGAATTTTTATGTATGCTTGTATTTATTTTTGTTTAAGCCAATTTGAGCTGGATTTCTGCCACTTGTTATTGAAAAAATTCTGTCTAATATTATTATGTAATTAAAAGTGCTTCAAACATGGAAGCTCTCCTCTATTGTAAAAGGAATCGTTCCTGGAGTAGTCATAGTTTTTGACGGCAAGTGACAGAAACCCAGGTGATGTTGCATGACATAGACTGGGAGCCAGAAGTGCAGCTGGGCCTCTGGAGTTCCTGGAACAGGAACAAGGATCTTGACCATGTCCGGAAGGCCTTGGGGAGCTTTTCTCTGAGTTGTCTGACACTGGCTTCATTCTCACCATCAGCTTCCTTTCCCTTGGAAGAACTTCAGAGGGTTCTGGAAGGTCCCATGACTTGCCTGGCCTAGGTCAGTTGACACACAAGTAAGATTGTCACCTTCAGACAGGAGGATTCCTTGAAACCCACCTCTGTGTTTTGGGGGTCTTTCACAGGAGGGAAGGGATTATCATGAGACAGGGAATTACCAGCAAGGTGACTACTACAAAAATGAAAGTGCTCGTCACCTATTCTGTGCTGGCCACTGTGCTGGGAATTTCTGAGGTTTCAGGCACATTCCTTCCTGACCTATAAGTCATCCTATAGTGATTTAGTGAGAGATCCAGATGTCTAACAGGGGCAGATTATCAGCTTTGTTCTTTGGTGAAGCTGGATAGAGAACATGGCTCCAAACTACAGTCTCAAACAGGCCTCCTTCCTTTTCTCTCCTGAGTTGGCCTAACTCACTGCAGCCTTGGCTGTGAGCTGGGGAGGTTGCCATCAAAATTAGGGCAGTCATGTGCTTCAGTTGTGGCCAAGCAGATATAACTGGACTTGTGTGGGACTTCAGGGAAGGCTGCCCAAATGCAGCTGGCTCAGCAGGCCGGGCCCCTTTCTGTCTTTGGTGGCTCTTCCTCCTTCTTTTGGATAGTAACAGGTTAGGGCTCTGGCAGCAGCTTGAACCATGAGGTGGCCTTAAGAATGCAAACCAGCGCACGGGAGAAGGTAATCGGTCCCGACCGACGCGGTGCCAGTTCACAGGGAAAGCAACGAGGCGGAGAGGCAGCAATGAATGTGGATCATGAGATTAACCTCTTAGTGGAGGAAATTCATCGTTTGGGTTCAAAAAATGCTGATGGAAAACTGAGTGTGAAATTTGGGGTCCTCTTCCGAGATGACAAATGTGCCAACCTCTTTGAAGCATTGGTAGGAACTCTCAAAGCTGCAAAACGAAGGAAGATTGTGACGTACCCAGGAGAGCTACTTTTGCAAGGTGTTCACGATGATGTCGACATTATATTGCTGCAAGATTAATGTGGTTCACATATCTTTATGAATTGCTGTTTTTTGGTTTCTGGTGAACTGGAATATGTAGTCAAACAACAAATGTTTGTGCATATTTAATGTATTTTTATAGAACTTTGTAAACAAAAGGAGACTCATATTTTAAAAGTCTGTCCTTTTTTATATCTTGAAAGAATTTATGTATTACACTGAAAAACAAATCATATTATTTTTCTTAGGAATCTGGCTGGGAAATGAAGGCGATGATTTTTTTTTTGGAGGGGATAAGGGAGTATTTGTTCCATAGATCATTCTTAGATAATTTCTACAGATATTTGACATTCTGCGAAAGCAAGAAGCAAACTAAAGACCAACCCCCATGAAAAATACTATAATGTTTATGTAATAAAGACATGTAACTGTCTTAAAAAAAAAAAAAAAAAAAAAAAAAAAGAATGCAAACCAAGTGTCAGTGCCGTGAAGTAGGCAGATGGAGCCCGAGGTTTTGTTAGGACTGACACACTGGCCCTTACTTTGGACTCCTTTATGGGAGAGAGAACATACGTGAATACAACTACACATCTTTCTAAAAACTGGCTCCTCTTCCTGGTTGCAAGACGGATGCCCCAAATCTCTGGTGCTGCAGACTTTCTCATTGTGGTTTACAATATGTCCACAAATTATTTTGACACTTCTTTTAAAAGGTAGAAGCCAGTTCTCTCCTTAAGTCTGGTCTAGACTTAGTACCTTGCTCTATCAAATGGGAAAAAGTAGCAGTGATGGCGTGTAACTGCAGAGAACAGGATGAAAAGGGGTGTAGCTTTCTGCATTCTGTCTATCAGATCCCTTGTGCTGGGGAAAGGCAGCTCCCATGTCGGGAGGACATTCAAGCAGTCCTCAAAGAGACCCATAAGGTAAAAAAATGAGGCCTGCGATCAACACCAGCGAGAACCAGGGCTTCCTGCTCACAGCTACTGGGAAATCTTGCAGTAGGGCCAGCTTCCAGGTTGGAAGGTAATCTTCTGCCCTGGTCAAGCCTCAGCTGACGGCAGCCCCTTGGGAGAAACTATGAGCTTGAGGTGTCCAGCAAGCCACTCCGGGATGCCTGGCCCGCTGAAGCTGTCTGATAGTAAACATTTTTGTTTTAAGCCACTGAGTTTTAAGGTTAAGCAGACAACTGATACATTCATCTTCATCTAGGTCAGCGGTTCTCAACCTGTGGGTCACGACCCACAGGAACTGTATTAAAGGGCTGCAGCATTAGGAAGGTTGAGAACCGCTGACTAGGTGAAACGATGTGTTTCTAGAAGCTCTTTCAGGACAGTGAGCAGACCCTTCCTCGCATCTCATTGGCCCAAATTAATAATCTCAGGCCTTTCCTGTGATGTGACTGTGGCTCTGGTAGGATAAGGCAATAGCCTCCAGCCTGGGCTAGTCCTGGGAGGTGATAGTCAGTGCCCCACAACACACAGGCTGAGGGGGAGGTGTGGAGGCCCAGACAGGAGTTGGGATGGTTGCCAAGAAGAGGGCCACAAGGTCTTCCATGCTACGTCAGTTAGGGCTGCTTCCAAGGCGGGAACGCAGGGTCATGTAGGACGAAAGGGATTGACTTTAAATCAGAAATTTTATCATAATTCTGAACAGCTTGGAGGAAAAGCCAAGTTGGCCTCATTTCTTTGCAGAAGCTCATGGCCAGGATGCTGCTTGTGAGACACCAGCTGCCCTGGCTGATGTCATCCTAGGCTGGAGGTTATCAGTGAGGCCAAATGGCTCTCTCCAAACTCTCTTTATCAGAAGGTCCACGCCTGCTGGAGCAGTAGTCACCCCCTCAGGGAAAGCAACAAACACTTTTGATAAATGCTTTTTTTTTTTTTTGAGACAAATTCTCACTCTGGCACCTTGTGTAGAGAGCTGTGAAGTCATAGCTCACAGCAACTTCAAACTCTTGGGCTCAAGCAATCCTCTTGAGTAACTGGGACAACAGGTGCCTGCCACAATGTCCGGCTAGTTTTTCTATTTTTCTTCTTTTAGTAGAGATAGGGTCTTGCTTTGCTCAGGCTGGTCTCAAACCCTTGAGCTCAGGTGATCCACCCACCTGGCCTCCCAGAGCACTAGAATTATAAGTGCGAGACACTATGCTCGCCTAATTTTTTTTCTGCTAAAAACTTCTGCTTTAAAATTTGTTGGAAGTGCCTCAGTGCTATTGGAATCCTGGGTCAAGTGGCTGTGTAAGGACAACTTTTACTGTCAGGGGTGATCCATGGGTTGGCAGACACAGCAGAAGGGACCAGGAGGATGTCCCTTGTGTGTGTGACAACAGCTCTATTAGGTTGAGATTCACAGACCACACAATTCACCCATTTAAGAACAAGCCAGTGAATTTTCAGTATATTCACTGAGTTGTATTTTCATTTTCATCACCTAAGGATTCCCTTTCTGGATCATCCTCCAATGCCTCCATCCCCCCAGGCCTGAGCACCACTGAGCTACTTTCTGTCTCTTTTATGGGTATTTTAAACGCATCTGTTATGTGCCAGCAGAAGGGATTTTGGAAAAAACTAAGGAGAACGTCAAACTCTCCAGTTTATAACATAAGGCACAGTGCAGATTGCCGTTGTGAAATGTTCTGTACGGTATGTGTGTGTTTTCTGACGCACACATTTTTATCTGCTGGGCTGTAGTTTTGTGAAATGATTTCACAGCTCATTTGGTAACCAATCCTTGTTGTTGGGGAAGGTGGAAGGTACAGGGTGTGTTGGCGTGTGTTGGGGCTGCTGAGCTGGGCTGGAGGATGGGTCTGGGGTATGGACTGAGGGGAGGGACTGTGGAGGCAGCTTGGAGAGGAGAGTAAGAGATCCAGATTGCAGACAGTGAAGAGATGACATCCTGAATTTGGTGGGGACCAGATTTGCCAATGTCTTAGAGTGAGTCCAGAGTGGCCTGGCTTGCAGATCTTAGCTCAAGGGACCCAGGGCTTCTGAGTCAGCCATGCTGAATCAGCCCAGATCACAGTCAGCTGGGGTTCCAAGGTGACATTCCTTTGTTTCTTCAATTCCTCCAAGGCCTGTGGGATGAAAGCCTCCTTATCACCCCTTCTTCCTCCTGTGGCCTTGCCTTCTGCCATCAGCCTGGAACCCACTCTGTGGAAAACTGCAGTGACTTTTGGGCTGGCCTCACACAGGGCAGTCTGGTGGAGAAGCCATTCTTAACTCCAGCCTTTAGGGCTCTTTGGGGGGCTTGAGGCCTAGCTTCAGTCTCACTTCTGCCCCTGCCTCACTCTCGTGACCCAGGGTAGGCCTCTACCTCTTCCTGGGCCTCAGTCTTCTCATCTATAAAATGGAAGTTGAAAAGAAGGACCTCCCCCCACCAGGGCTTTTCTTGGCGTCTGGGTTCAGGGTAATCTGGGCCCGTGGGCAGCAACGCGCAGGTGTTTCATGGCTCTGCACACCCTCTCAGTTGGTGGGTGCAGCTCCGCTGCTCTGCAGCACAGCAAGGGGCAGAGAGCCCAGGATTGAGCGAGGTACAGCCTGGCTCTGTGGCTAGTCACTGCTACGACTTTGGGCAAGTGTCCATCTCTTCTGAGCCTCGGTTTCCTCATCTGTAAAACGAGGAAAGTATTAGAAGGCCCCTTATTGTGGGTTGAGGGGTGAGGATTAAGGGGGGCTATGTGTGCAAAGTGCCCTGCACACAGCAAGTGTGTAACATAGGCTGTTGATTTCTAGTGACAGAAAGAAACAAGGCCTGTGGGGACAAAATAAGCCAGGGGCTCTTCCCACCACAGCACAGGCCCCCCCCCTCAGGCGCACAAGGGGAAACCAGGATCTTCCCCATGTTCCTGGGTGCAGATGTTTGGGAGGGGGGCCTGGCTCCCCCAACCTGGGCCTTCCACAGGGACACAGGGCCACCCTGGCATGGGAGGCTTCTCTGCCTCTGTTGGACAGCAGTGTGGGGAAGGGGCTTTGGAGGGATTCAGAGGCGGGGGCTGGAGGCTGTGATGAGACAGATTCAGGTGCCTGTGTGCAGGCTGCAGTCAGCAGGACAAGGCTGTGTCCTGCTTACTACGACCCTGTTCTTCTTTCTTGTGCAGGCCCAGTGAGATAAGCACAGGGCCCAGGTGGAGGTGCAGCCACCAGGGAATCCTTTCTCCTCTTACAGTTTCTGTTTCTCCCCTCCCTCGTCCTGAGTCCTATTTTTCTTTGCCCGGCATGGTGTCACTGGAAAGAACTTTCTCTGGAGCTGGTCTCCTTCCTGTGCCTCCTGGCCTTGCCCTCCATTCCCTTTCCCATCTTCCCCTTCCTCCTGCCCTGCCTCCCCCCCCCCCCCCCCCAGCTTCTCCTTTTCTCCTGCTCCTTTCTACCTGTATAGTTTTCCCTTATTTTGCTCCAAAGGAGGGAAGTGAAACCACCTGGCTCGACCTGTCTGTCCCCTCCAGATAGTGTCCAGCTTCCTTTCCCTCCCCACCACACTCCCCAGGGGAGGCCCCCCCGCCTGACTCATGCAGGGCCAGTCCTGTGCCAGGCTTCCTGGACAACGCTCTCCAACCCACAGGGACACTCTGAGGCCACTCATTTGACAGACGTAGAAGTTGAGCTCAGGGAAATTGCTCCCATGTCCCAAAGGTGCCAGCTGGTAAGAGGCAGGTTGTAGCCAAAGCTGGTTGGCTTGGTTCAGAGCTGAGAACAAAGCCCTCTCTGCTTCGGGTTTTCCCGTTCCCTTCTCATTTGCTCTCTGGGATTGATCCATCAACCGTTGCTTTGGAGTGTAGGAAATTGGCATGAAGCCAGCAGGCTGTGGCTGGCCAGTCTTAACTTACATAAGTCTGCCTTCCTTAAATCACTCAATATGCAGGAACACAATGGCACAGAAACTTCCAGTAATGAAAAATGTGCACATTGACCCAGATCCCACAGTGTCCCCCTTGTAGTGTTGGACAACATTATCCGCTCTCCTCCTGGGACTTGGTTCTCTCCCAGTCCTTTCTTGGCTGTCTCCTTTCTTTGCTCTCTTTCTAGGAACCTCAGCCCTCCCAACCCATCCTCAAATGCCAGAATCCTTCTAAGGTTCACTCCTGCTCTTGGCTTTTATGCTGCCTCCTTGACTGTGCCTCCCTAAGGGCAGGGCCCCTATGTCCCATGGAGCCTGCTCTGCACCGTCACCTGGTCCCATGCCTGAAATAGAGATGTTGATGCTGCAGGTGTTGGTATGAAAACCTGCATCTGTCCCCCCACCCTTGGGTGTTATCTCACCTAACCCAAAAGTAAGGCAAGTGAGAGGTCTCATACTGAAGGTAGAGGATCCTTCCTTAGAGGAAATGATGAGCCCAAGTGACATGTTATAGTCACTGACTTTGGTATCTGTCAGAGTACTCTGCTTATCAGGTGCAGGTGAGGCTTGAACCCATGGTTCTTGGTGTGTGGGGCCAGCATGCTAACCACTGAGCTATGTGGTGGCCAGCTCTCAGAGTCTTCTGTGATGACCCTGCCCCAAAGTTACTGCTGGACGACCCCTGCCTGTATGTTCAAAACTCTGGCCAGTCATTTGGGTCCTGACTCTGAAATTTGGAAACTGGGCAGTACTTCCAAAGATCTGCTAAAATTTAGCAGTTATTTGAGGAAATGTCTAATGTGAAAGGCAGGGATCAAAATGAACAGGAAAAGGAATTCAGAGGAAATAGAGACTATGCAGAGAGCAAAAGAAAACTAAAACCAAACTCCAAACCCAAACTATGACTTGATACCTTCAGAGAGTTAAGAGAAGCTGCTATGCCCATGTTGTGTCCATGTCCACAAATAAAAAAGGGCCCAAGGGAATCTAAGAAGAGATAATGGAAATAAAAATTCCAATAGAAAGGTTGGAAGCTGAAGTAGAGAATCTTTCCCAGAAACGGAACATGGTGGGTGATAGGTTGGTTGGAAGAACTCCAAAATCAGAGCAAGCACAGGCCACTCCGTTTTGAGCATAAGGTGCTCTGTGTTGGCTGTTCAGTGACCTCTGCTGAAACCACCCCCTCTGAGACCCAGCCAGAAGAAATGAGCACCTATCCAACACAGTGGCTCCAGGAGGGCTAACCTGTTAACAGAGCAAGACTAAAGAAGCAGAACGGTCTCAGTGGGAAGCCAGATGGAGCCTAGAACAATAGGTACCAGGACACCAAAGTAACACTCTCCCCCTCCTACCCTACCTAAAACCTTTGACAGATAAGCACTCTTGCTCTTTGGGGCTGGGCCCTATTGAGGCTCAGCCAGCCTTCACAGAGGCACCAAAAAAACTGTGGCTATTGCTCTTCACCCGGCTCTGTGACTTGATTGAGTCAACTGCTACCTTACAGGGGGAAGAAAAGAAAAAAAAAAAAGAAAACAATATAGATAAATCCATATAAATAATAGGAGTTCTGGAAATAGAAAAGCAATAAAATAGAGGGGAGAAATTATAAAATAAGTTATGCAAGGAAATTTCCAGGGCTTTGGAAGCATGAATTTCCAGATCGAAAGGGATCACTAAGTACTGATGTGGCATGATCTGATGCACCAAGGTGCAGAGTGAAATTTCAGAGCAGTCAGAAGATCCCAAGAGCTACTGGAGGGGAGGAAAAAGGACAAATGCAAGGGTTCAGGAATCAGAATAGCCCTGGGCTTAATAGCGGTTCTAGAAAGTGAACGACAATGGAGTTTTGCTTTTATTTTAAAGTGTAGAAAATTATTTCCAACTTGGAATTCCATATCTAGCAAAACTCTCAACCAGGTGTGAGGGCAGAATAAAGACATTGTTAGATAAGCAAAGCCTCAAAAATACGCTTTTCATGTACTCTTTTGAAGGAAGATTATGGAAAGATATGTTCCAACAAAACAGGAGAGACATGGGATGCAGGAAGAAGGAGAAAAATATGGAAAGGTACAAGGTGGTGGTGAAGGGGTAAAAGCTGTGTCCATGCTCAGAGAAAATCAGCATGCAAGGGGAAAGCGAATGGTTAGAAGATGCTTCTGAGAAGAAACACTAATCTAGGTATCACTGTCCAGGTGTTTTGTAGATGTGACTAAAATCAAGAATCAGTTTACTTTAAATACGTGACATTATTCTAGACAACATGGCTGTTGAAAGATCAGTTGAAAGGTCTTCAGAGTGGAGCCGAGGCTTCCCTGAAGAAGAAATTCCATCTGTGGACAGCAGCTTCAGCCTCACTGTTTCGGCCTGCCCTTCCTGACGAGCCGCCCTGCAGATGTTGGCCTTGCTCAGCCCCATGATTGCATACACCAATAAATCTCTTAATACATTTCTCTCATTGATCCACTTCTCTGCTTGAATCCTGACTGATGCAAGAACTACTTGAATTTTTCAACCACCTACATGGACTATTTTGATAAAACTATATATTGAAATAAAAATAAATATAATTTTAATCACTTAAAAAAAGAAGGAAAACCACAAAGAATTAACAAGGAAAAAGACTGGGAGGAACCATGACAAAATGTTTTTTAGCAGTTATCCAAGGGTGGAAACTGGGTTTGATGGCTCACGCCTATAATCCCAGCACTTTGGGAGGCCAAGATGGGAGGATCACTAAGGCAGGAGTTTGAGACCAGCCTGGGCAGCATAGGAAGACCCTGCCTCTACAAAAAATAGAAAAATTAGCTGGCATGGTGGCATATGTCTGTAGTCCCAGCTATTCAGGAGGCTAAGGCAGGAAGATTGCTTGAGGCCAGGAGTTTGAGGTTGCAATGAGCTATGATGGCACCACTGCACTCTAGTCTGGGAGACAGAGCAAGACTCCATCTCAAAACAAAAACAAAAACACTCCAAAAAAACACCATAGAAACAGAAAAATATATAGATAAATCCATATAAATAATAGGAGTTCCAGAAATAGAAAAGCAATATATCTAAGGGTGGTAAAAGTGTAGGTAATACAGTAACAGTTCCCCATCACAAACCTCTTTCCCTCAAGTCCCATTAATGAGTTGAAGACTATCGGGCTTAAATAAAAAGTAGGATGGTATAAAACTTAGAAAAGTTTGAAATGTAAGAGTATAACAAACTCTTAGCAATGTTGTTAGTTGTTTACTGCTGCATTGTTCACAGTTCTTAGAACAGAATTCACTCTAGCTAATATATAGTAGGAAAATAATTTATCAAGGGAGACAATGACATAGTCATTCACAAAATCTCTAGAGGGGTAACTGTCAGGCTTGGATGCCAACGTGTTCAGGAATAGCCCTCAAATCACACCCCAGAGCTGCCTTGGTGTCTACCCACTGACCCCCATAGGGCCCAGGGTGGAGGCTTCTGTCACTCCAGGTGTCAGAGGGTTCCACACTGTCCCTGCCCCATCAACCAAGATTTTATGAGAGCACATTTGATTGGTGGAGCCCAAGTCATCTGCCTACATACCAGTTGTAAGGGATGCTGAGAGAAAGTTTCTGATTTTTGCCTTGAGTGGAGGTATAGAATCATTAGATGGAGAACCTCCAACAATTTGTGGGAATATGTGCCTATGGACAGGCTAGCCGTGCATGCCCAGGTGGCTTGATAAAAGCCCAAACCACATTCATTGGCTCCAGAAACAAAGAGTCCAATTGCCGTCACCTGGGACAGCAGGACAACTGTTCAGGAGTGGTGATGCTGCTACTCTTGCTGGGACCCACTGAATGAACTGCTGCCCCTTCCCTGCCAGGTGGCAGTGTTCTGCAGAACTTCTCAGGGCCACTGGCCTCCACTACCGGCCTCCCTTATTTCTTTGTTGTGTCAAGATGGCCCATGCTGTGCCTGAAGTGACAATTTCCTCTCCCTGTAGCCGGAGGTCTCCTTCTGCTTCTGGCAATATCCAAGGTGGGGAAACCTGCACCAAAGCTTATTTTGGAATTAACTCCTACTTGGTGAGTCTGTGTCCTCTTTGTAAAGGCACTATTTTTTTTTTTTTTTTTTTTTTAGGAAAAATAGTCTGCTGGGAAATGATGCAGATTTTTTGTTTACTTGTTTACTGAGCTAACTTATAGTCAATACTATAGGCAAAAATTTCATAAGCATATAGCTCAGAGAATTTTTACACATTTAAACTCTCCACTCAAGAAAGAGAACATTTCCACCATTCCAGAAACTTCCAAGCTGCCCTCTCCCCAGTCATTACCTCACAAGAGAACCATTTCTAACACCATAAATTAATGTTTACAATTCTTGAACTTTATCAAAATGGAATAAAACAGTATATACTCTTTTCTCTCTGGCTTCTTTCATTCAACGTTAAGGACTCAGAGGATTTTAATTTCCTTATTTGTCTTTGTTGTCAGTGCTCCATAGTGAGAAAATACATCTGTACGTAAAAAAATAATAGCAATAATTGCCACATACAGTTTCAGTAAATATAGGGTTTATTTTTTATTTTTTATTTTTGCAAGCAGAAAAAAGGAAAACCTTAAAAATCAGGGGACTAAAGTCAGGCGTGGTGGCTCTCACCTACAATCCCAGCACTCTTGGAGGCTGAGGCAGGTAGACTGCCTGAGCTCAGGAATTGTAGACTAGAGAGTGAGACCCCACCTCCAAAAATACCAGGGCATTGTGGTGGGTGCCTGTAGTCCCAGCTAATTGAGAGGCTGAGGCAAGAGAGTCCAAGAGTTTGAGGTTGCTGTCAGCTATGATACCACAGCACCCTATTGAGGGTATTGCCTCCAAAAAAAGAAAAATCAGGGAACTGTACAAAAATAGTTTATAATCTTACACACACACACACACACACACACACACACACACACACACATACATACAGGTTAACAATACACAATGATGTTTTGGTCAACGGTGGACTGTATATATAACAGTGGTTCCACAGGATTATAATACCATATTTTCCCTACGTGTAACTATGTTTAGATACACAAATGCTTACCCTTGTGTTGCAACTGCCCGCAGTATTCATACAGTGATATACGAATCTATACCTAGGTTTGTAGCCCAGGAGCAATAGGCTGTACCTCATAGCCTGGGTGTGTAGCAGCCTATGTAAGTGAGGTTTGTGTAAGTGCACTTTCCCATTGCATGATTGAAAGCATGTGTAGTGAGAATAAGATGAGTCGAGGCTGGGGCCAACATGACACAGCTGTTCTGGTCAATTTAGGTCCTAAGTGACCTTGACCTTTACTCCCTTTCTCCCATTCTTTTTTTTTTTTTTTTGAGACAGAGCCTCAAGCTGTCACTCTGGGTAGAGTGCCATGGATCAAAGCTCACAGCAACCTCCAACTCCTGGGCTCAAGCGATTCTCCTGCCCAAGTAGCTGGGACTACAGGCGCCCGCCACAATGCCTGGCTATTCTTTGGTTGCAGCCGTTGTTGTTTGGCAGGCTGAGCTGGATTCAAACACGCCAGCTCAGGTGTATGTGGCCGGCAGCATAGCCGCTTGAGCCACAGGCCCCGAGCCCTTTCATTCTTACTGTTTTGTAAATTTAGCCCCCACCCTAAAGATGCCTATCTTGAATAGTTTAGGTGGGTTGATTTAAGGGATTAAATTTGGAATTAAAATGTTGTAATAGGTCAATGAGTTATGCTGATTATTATTTAAAATAAAGGTTAATGTGGTCCTTGCTTTGAACTTTTATATATGAAGTTGATTTTGGAAATGGAAGAACAGAACGGTGTTGGAGAGGCTACTCTCACTGTTGTGCAGAATCACTGGCCTTCTGACAAGTGTAGTTTAGTGGATCTATCCTGGTCTCTGCAGATTGGCTGACAGTGACAGGTGTCCAGACCCTCATTGTCTGGTAACATTTCTGGTGACCATGAAGACACCACTAGACTACTCAGGGAAGTGCTATACCAGGGAATCCTAGCAGTCACCCGGACAGGTGGGCTGGGGATGCAGTGTTTGAACACTTCCACCAGCAGCTAGGTTTCTCCTGGGAGTCCTCGGGGCCTGCTCTCACACACCTGCTGTCCCCATTGCCCACTAAGGTCCGCCAGCCTTATTCTGGTTGCTCACTGAGAACTTTAGTTCTCAACAGTTCTTGTTTTGTTCTCAAGAAATCTGGTGTTTCTGTATCTAGTCTGTGTGATGGGAGCTCAGGCCTCAATCCCAAATGAGAGCCCATTGGGGTGTATTCTGTCTGACTGGTCTCAGTATAGGCCTTACCTATAACTTAAAAGGAATGAAATTTTACTATAACACAGCCTGGTGGATACATCCTCTTGACTCTGGAGAAAAGTGGCCTTTAAGTGGATCCTTGAATTATTATAATGATATTACATTATTTAAACAAGTCTGGTTAAAATACTTATATTTGTTCTTTTTCTTGGTAGAATTTATGAGTTTATAATGTCTGGCTGTCTGTCACCGTCAGCCAGCCTGCAGAGACGGGGATAGGTCCACCAAATTTTACTTGTCAGAAGGCTAGTGATTCTGGACAACAGTGAGAGTAGCCTCTCCAAGACTGTTCTATTCTTCTATTTCCAAAATCACAGTTTTTTATATATATTAAAGTTCAAAGCAAAGACCACATTACCCTCATTTTAAATAATAATCAACATAACTCAGCGACCTGTTATAACATTTTAATTCAAAATTTAATTTCCTAAATCAATCCATCTAAACTACTCAAAATAGACAATTTTAGGGTGAGAGCAAATTTACAAAACAGTAGGAATAGGAGACAGGAGGTAAAGGTCACTTAGGACCTAAACTGACCAGACCAGCTGTGTCATGTTGGCCTTAGACTGACTGACTCCATCTTATTCTCACCACATGCGCTTTCATTCCCCATTCCTATTAATACATTTTAAAAAATGAAATAGATTTTAAATGGAGATAATTACTACAATGTACTGCATTTGTCCAGGGATAGGTGTAAAGTTCCACTGGGAACAACACGCAGCAGAGTTAACAAGAGACAAGGGGCGCACCGAACACAGCAACAAACACAGGTGTCTGAGAACAACAAACTTCCCATCCCGACTCTCCCAGACGTGCAGTCCACTGGTCAGGCTGGAGTTTGTTGGTTTCCTCGGGAGGATAAGGCTTGATGCAGGAGTGATGTAATCTAGACAACTTGAGCACTGTGAGGGTCGCAGGCTGGACGTCCCGGGGCTAGCCTACTTTTCTCTGAGCTGTTCATCAGGTCTTTCCCTCCAAGTCCTGAGGATAACCTGCTCACCGACTGCAATGTATGCAGGTTTCACCAAGCAGGGCCAGGGGCCTCTTCTTAAGTAATTCAGAGTGTAGCCTAATGTAGCTCAGGAGGGGGTAGGGCATGCCATGACAGAGACTGAAGGTCATCTGTAGAGG
>CAUYPK010015514.1:0-2500 GCA_963574355.1 Loris lydekkerianus
TATGATCATGGGGCATCATACACTAGTTTCACAGACCGGTTGACACATTTATATCACACTGGTTAACATAGCCTTCCTGGCAATTTCACAGTTATTGTGTTGAGACATTTACATTCTACATTTACTAAGTTTCACATATACCCTTGTAAGATGCACCGTTAAAGAGTTTCTCTACTGGTCCTTTAATATCTATGGGGTGTCTAGTGATGCCCCCTTTTTCCTTCCTGTATTGGAAATTTATATCTTTTTTTCTGTTTTTGCTTGGTTAATCTGACTACAGATTTTTAATTTTGTTTTATTTTCAAAAAACCAGATTTAAGTTCCACTGATTTTTCTGTACTGCTTTTATGTTATTTTCTTTGCCCTATGAAATATGTATTTTAGTATTAGGTCATGAAACCCTACAATATAAAAGTTAGAGGTTTGAGTGTTATCATTGCAGTTTTATTTCTAGATGTGAGCTTTATATTATAGCCTGAACATCTTAACCAAATCATTGATGAAAATTATCACAATCAAATTGAAAATGACTATGCAATGAGGAAGCCCAGAGCTAACGTTGCAGAGAACTTACCATGTCCCAGGATCTTAGGGAAACTATTTCCTTTTTTTTTTTTTTTTTTTTTTACAGCAATCTCATTATATAAGAAACTATTACTACTTATTTACAGATAAAGATGGATGAAGTCAGTGTTTAAATTCCTGAGTTCCTTACTATATTTAACCATATCTGAAGAAGCACTTTTATGTGGTAATAAATTAAAATACACATTTTGAAAAATTTAATGCTCAACAGTGAGGAATAACTAGTAAATTGTAGCCGTGGCACGTCTACTGGGATGACATGAATGTCACCATACATTCACGTGTGGTGACCGTGTACCTAAATCATCTCTGTTTACTCTTTTTGATTTAATATTTATTTAATAATAGCTCCCTGTTAAGTTTTTATACAGCAAAAGTGAAAGATAATTGTAAATTAAAGGGACAGATAATGATACAAGTTTGCAGTGATGTTAAAACAGTTAATAGGAGATTGCAAAGACATGCGTGACAATGGCAGTCTCCAGCTCTACTAGAAGGTACGGATGTACTAGATTTAAGGATAAAGTTATTTTAGGATACTTAATGACTATGTGTGTGCTTTTCAAATGGTCTGATATTGATTGCCTTTTGTTTTCAAAGTACAATTATAGATACTTTACTCTTAACTTCTAAAATTCTTTATCCTCAAATAATTTATAATTTACCTTAAGAATAGAAAATTTCCAGTACTGGTATAAAGCATAATTGGTAAGCCTTCTACTAAATCTATGAAGAGAACGCTATGAGGAAAATGAAGAAGGCATTAATTTTGAAACTAAGTGCAAAGTAACTATTCAATATACTATGTTGACGAGAATTAAAATAAAAAATATAGCTGCTGGCCAAGCATAGTGGCTCAGTCTTATAATTCCAGCACTTTCGGAGGCCAAGGCAGGAGGATCACTTGAAGCCAGGAGATGGAGACCAGCCTGGGAAACACAGCAAGACTCCATCTCTACAATAAAATTAAAAAATTATCTATGTGTGGTGGCATATACCTCTAGTCCTAGGTACCCGGGAGTCTACGCCAGGAGGCTTGCTTGAGCCCAGGATTCAGAGTTTCAGAGAGCTATGATTAAGCCATTCACTCCAACATGGTTGACGTACACATGCATATAAAATATAAGCTCTTCACTTTTAAGAAGAAATGTCCAACATAAAATGTCAGTACATCTTAGCTAATAACCAGACGAAAAACTATCTTACTTTATATGCTTGTTTTTTATACGATCTATTTTAAATAGTACAATTTTGCAGTTAGAATCTGAAAAATGTGGTTAATTCTTAAAATAAGAATTCTATGAAATAAGCCAGATTCTTCTAAGGCATAAGCATTGCCAGAGTAGTGATTAAAAAATATGTTTCTGATCAAGGAATTTGTATTATTGCACACAAGGAGCAGGGACTGAGGGAAGCTGAGTAGTTCAAACTGTACCCATAACACGAAAATCAGTATTTTAAAAGCCTCTTAACTTATTAGTAGTGATGCTTTTAAATAAATTATTAGATTGATGTTTTAGCATTCTCCTACTTTTAGATGCATCTTAATGCTCTTCTCACCTGTAAAGTCATAAACAATGCCTTCTTCTGAGTAACTAAAGAAACTAAAGACATCAAAGGAAGACAGTCGTTAAATGTCAATTGAAATCTATTTAACACCAGAAGCCATTATCATAAAGACTGTCATACCATCCAGATGTGAGCTCTAATGCATCACGACAAAAGAAAACAAAGGGAAAATTAATGACACACCTAAGGTCTTTTCTTAATATCATAAGATCAAGTTCAGACCTTTGAGTTGAGCATTCCAGGCCTCTAAATTCTGCCCCCTGCTAATATTCTCAGGGGTCACCTTCTGACACCCCCATGTACACAGTGTTTGTTCCACGACACGTCCACTCCTGTTGCCCTTCTC
>CAUYPK010015514.1:5000-24887 GCA_963574355.1 Loris lydekkerianus
TCTGTAAGTTGTCTATTTCTCTATGGATTATTTTCTTGGCTGGGCAGAGGTTTTAAATTTAATCCAGCCCTCCTTATTTATTTTTGTTGTTGCTGTAATTGGCTTTGGGCTCTTAGTCATAAGTTCTACACCTCTGCTGATACTAAAAGAGTTTTTTTCTACATTTTATTCTAGAATTTTTATGATTTTATGCTTTACATATAGGTCTTTTATTTTTCTTGAATTGACTCATGTGAGGAATGAGAGATGGTGGTCCTGTTTCTTTCTTCTGCAAGTGGCTTCCACTTTTCCCAGCACGACTGACTGAACAGAGCATCTTTTCTCCAGTGTATGTTGTTGTCTGCTCTGTTGAAGATCAGTTGACTGTGGGTGGATGATTTTATTCCTGGGTTCTTTGTTCTCTGCCTGGTCTCTCTTTTTGCACCAAGACCATGCTATTTTGGTCATGACAGTCTTCTACTCTGGTAATGTGATACCTAGTGTTTTTACTTAATATTGCTTTGGTTGTTTGAGTTCCTTTCGGTTCCAAAGGAAATGTAGAATTTATTTTTCTGGATCTATTAAATATGGTGGCAGTATTTTGATGGGGATTACACTAAATCTGTAAACCACTTTGGGTGGTGTAGACATTTTAATGGTGTCGATTCTGCTGACTCACGAGCACGTGTTTTTCCCTTTGTGTCATCTCCAATTTCTTTTCTCAGTTCTCCTTGCAGAGATCTTTCACCTCCTTGGTTAAGTTTATTCCTAAGTATTTTCTTTGTAGCTATGACAAATGGTAGTATTGAACCTTTGACTTCCAGCATGATTGTTATTGGTATATGGAAATGCTCCTGATTTGTGTCATTGATTTTGTAACTTGACATTTTGCTGAATTTATTGATCAATTCCGGGAGTGTCACATTGGACTCTTTGGGATTTTTTTAGGTACAAGATCATATCATCAGCAAAAGCAACATTTTGCCCTCCTTTATTTCATCCTCTTGTCTGGTCTCGAGCTAGGACTTCTAGTACTGTGTAGAACAAAAGTGGCAACAGTGGGCACATTTATGTTGTTCTCGAGAGATGCTTTCACCTTTCCCCCATTTAGTTCTAATGCTAATTTTTAAAAGCCTCAGGGAAATGCACAAAGAATGATCTTATTTATACAATGTTCAAAAACATGCAAAACCACACATATTTTAGGAGATGAAATTGGTATTAGCTGTTTAGAAAGCAGAATAGTAAACGTCATTCAGAATGTGTGGGCAAATAGGAAGATGTAATCAGGGAGAGGCACTCAGAGGGACTCCAAGATACTGGTTCTCTTCCTTCATTCTGTGGTAGGTACACATTTATTCTTTTATGTATATAAAATATTTTGTAACAAAAGATTGGTCAGAGGAAGAAACTATGTCACGAAACTCAGCTCCTGGGATATCCCAGTATGGGGAGAAGGAAAAATGTCTTTCGAGAGGAAAAGAAAGAGAAAGCAGTCAACTGTTGATAGGCAGTGCAGGGCAAAAAGTGGAGAGAGGCTAACAGGGGACTCGACTTCAGAGGTCAGTGCAGACCTGGGCGAAAACGTTTTCCGTAACAGAGTTGGGGTAGATGGCAGAAAATAATAGTTTGAGCACCAGTAAAAAACAATGAGGATAGGCAGCTCCTTAAATAATTTTGTCAGTAAATGCTAGGAAAAAGCTAGGTTGTGACTTGAGAAGGCAAAATTGAAGACTATTCAAAAGTATTTTATAAAAGAGCATAATCTGAATTAAAAATTAAAAATGTTTAAGTAGAAGTTTACTGATAGGGAAAAATTCAATACCCATCTAAGAAAAAGCCTTCTGGAAAATCCTGGAATCAAATCTTTTATTCAGTGAAAATGATCCAATATTTCAAATAATTACTTTATCAAATTTCCACAATTTTAACAAAGGAAGTTTTCTCAGTTTTTAATGTCTCATAATCCTTTATGATTTAATTTAATTACTCTATGTTCTTCTTCATTTTTAATAAATATGAGTTAGAACAGTTTGAATCACAAGGTCCATAGATGTGGAGGTCGCATTAAAGAAACCCATGAAGGGGATGACGTACCCCCTCCCTTTTACATGGGGCAGCTTGGACCTTCATTGTAACAACTGTAGGTACAGGCAAATTTTGATGATATTCTTGCCTGACTATGTATGTAGATATTATCTTGAAAAAGGAAGATTTTAAAATGAGAAGACGTGCCATACAATTTGAGATTTCTGTAAAAAATGTCTTAGCTGGCGTGTGTGAGGTAAGGCCAGCAGTGAGAGAGGACACTGCTGAATTCAGCAGTGACATAAACCTCAGGGCAGAATAGCATGCTGGTGGGGAAAGCCCACTTATTTTAATAATAGGCCAATTTTTCAGGCTGTAACAACATGCTCAATATATTCTCTCAATACTTAATACCAAAGGAGAGTTGAAAATGTATTCTATTTCTATTATTTTTTCTCCTTATATATATACACTTTCTTTGTTCTGTTTCTATGGCAACTTTGATAAAGTGACTAAACCTTTAACTCCTTTTTAGACTCCCTGATGGCTTCACGCAACTTCTAAACTTGACCCAGCTTTACCTGAATGACGCCTTTCTTGAATTTCTTCCAGCCAATTTTGGAAGGTAAGAATAAGAAATTTAAATTATGCAATTTTATTTCCCTTAGGTAAGTGCTTTACTAGTGCCAGTGGCTGAGACTTCAAAAGTGACAGCTGTGATTAAAGATAGGCCTCATTATTATTCAATAAATGGGATTCTGTTAATTAATGAAAACTTCTGCAAAAATTAAAGTAAAATTAGGCCCTTACATAGCATTAATAATCCAATAAATTCTAGAAGAATTAATGAGATAAATATAAAAAATAAAGTCAGAAATGATCTGGAAAGAAATACACATGAATATTTATGGCTCTTGGGTTGGGAAATACCTTTATGGCCATAGAAATAAAGAAAAATATAACAAATGAATAAGTTCATTTGATGACCTATAGTACAAATAAAATAATAACAGAAAACAAAAAAATGAAAGTCAATAAACTGGAAAAATATTTCCACCACATATGAAAAACAAATTATATTTTTAACATAGAATTCTTATCCGTGAATATGAAAACAAAGGTCTCAGGGAGAAAATGAATGAATGATAAGCAATAATTATATATAATATATATAATGATATTAAGTAGTTCGTAATAAAACAAATGGTCCGTAAACACATGAAAAAGTATATCTGCACAATTAGAAAATTATAATACAAATTAAAATGACAATAAA
Source organism: Loris lydekkerianus (assembly GCA_963574355.1). Taxonomy (NCBI): domain Eukaryota; kingdom Metazoa; phylum Chordata; class Mammalia; order Primates; family Lorisidae; genus Loris; species Loris lydekkerianus. Next base: position 8,284 of record CAUYPK010015514.1, read on the forward strand.
AGGCTTTTATGTTCTAGTGAATTGCAAAACACTGTATCTAGAATACAAGGACAGAGAAACTCATGTCCTGCTAACAGGACTGAGGATGTTATGACCTCCTCAGGGAGCAAGCTTCGAAAATTTTTGAAAATATTTACAACCATCGTGTTTGTAATTCATCTCTAGAAATGCCTCATATCATCGTCAGACATCACAGGAAGGTTTATAACAAGTTTATTTTTTGTTATTTACAATGCAAAAATGTAGAATCACACATCTGTGTAGAAAATTGGTTGAATATATTATATATGAATTATATATACATTGGTTGAATATATGCAAGTGATAAAAGACAATTTTTAAAAAAAGAAAATTTTTATTTACATCTTTATTAAAGATATGTTAAAAGCTATGACGTTTTAAATTCATTGTTAATTGCATTTATTTAAAGTTGTTCAAATAACAGGCTGAGCATTACTGGATACCTATCTGCTGATAGGATATTAAAAGCTATGATGTTTTAAATTCATTGTTAATTGCATTTATTTAAAGTTGTTCAAATAACAGGCTGAGCATAACTGGTTACCTATCTGCTGATAGGATATTAAGAAGGCAGTGGGAAGATGATGTCACTTAACACACAGCAGCCTCCATGTACATCCTGAGGGCACAAAGTCCCCTACTTCTGTAGATCACAGTATCACAACACTGTAACAGTTTTTAAAATTCAGAGCTTTTTATAAAGAGCATTTGCTTGGCTTCCAAATGAATTGGCCAGTCAGCATTTGTCCCTATAAACCACCATTGTCCTTTGGTACTGACATGGCACTACGATAGAGTTGTTATTTATCAAATCATAAATTATTTAATTAGTACCCTACTACTTTCTTTGTTTTAAATTTTTGTCAGTTCTCTTTAAGTAGCACTAATTTGAATAAGATATTTGGGCAAATGGAAAAGATAGTATCAATCGCAAAGCCCTTAGAATTTAATTTTGTTCGCGTTATCTGCCAAAATATGCTTTATTATTATAATTATAGAAATAGACATGATGTGTCCTTAAGAAAAAAACCTCTTTTTTATGTTTGTTTGTTTTTTGTTTTTCAAAGACAGAGCTCTCACTGTCTTGCCCAGGCTGGAATACAGTCACACAATCGTAGCTCATTGTAACCTTGAACCCCTGGGTTTAAGAGATGCTTCTGCCTCAGGTTGTGGAATAGCTGGGACTACAGGATGCCCAGCTAATTTTATTTGTTTTGGCGGGAAGACAGAATCTTGCTATTTTTGCCCAGGCTGATCCTCAACTCCTTGCCTCAAGCAATTTTCCTGCCTTTGCTGACTTGTTTTGTTTCATAGAGAGATTAATATTTATAATATTAAAATTTTAAAAATTAACTTGATAGGATGGAAAACCAAAAGGAAAGGGAAAGAAACTTAGAGGAATACCTAAAAGCTTGGTAAATAGAGGAGATTGTAAGTAGAAAAGTTCAAATAGTGAAACATTCTCTCAAACATTAAGAATTTAGAGAATCAAATTAGTATCTGCTCTAAAGGAGCCTCATTGGAACACATTTTAAAGTTCCAGAGAGACATGAATAACAATTATTATTTTCTAGACTGCAAACCTTAGGAAGTAATAAAGTATGCAGTGTATTCTTGATACCACACAAACAGCAGAAACTATGAACACCTCCCACCCTCTTCCTGTGGTGTCCTCAGCCCCAGCATTGTCACAGGACAGTGATGCCACAGATTTACAAATTCATATCCTTTTCATAAATGTTAAAATAAGCACCTTACAGACAATGAAATCTAGTATGGTATCGCATTTCTCCCATGGTGTAATTAATGAAAATAATAATAACTAATGCTTATTAAAACTTATGATGTACCAGGGATTATGCTTTACATAATATTCATTTACTATTCAAAACCTTGTATTTTTGGTACTATCACAAACTTATAGACAAGGAAACCAAAATTAGGAGGGGTTAATGAATTTGTCAAGTGTCACAGAGACAGAATATGAATTTGGATTTCACCCAGATCTGTTTTAGCAGAAAGCCCAAATTTTTTACCTCTATGCTATACTATCTGCTTTTCAAGTTTATTTACAATCTTTTGAAAGAAAGTAGTGCTGTATTCTGACAAACACAGCACCTGGTATTTAGCATATATTTAATAATCTAGTGAATGCGTGAAATTAAACAACAGTGAATATAGTTTCATAAAACATGGAATTTAGAAAACAGAGGCTCAAACAAAGCTTTGAAATATTTTAAATATTTTTAGGAAAGTGATATTTGTCATCATCCAGGGTTGATGCAACCCTACTCACAAGCAATTGGTATATTTCTTTAAAATCTGTACCCCATTGTGAAAAAATCTTGGGCATAGTCGTTTTGATAATAATAATAGTTTACCATAAGAATAACTTTGTACACAAAAATACTAAAAAGTAATTTTAAAAATTCATTTCTACAGACTTGCCAAATTGCGAATCTTAGAGTTAAGAGAAAATCACTTGAAAACTCTACCAAAGTAAGTCACTGTGTATTTTTTGACCTTTGATTGTGGTTTGTGAAATAACTACTTATTTTTATGTGGCTGTGTTTTGCCATTTTGATTGAGTAAATGATTTTTTTCTAAAAGAAAGCATGTTTCATGTACACTGTGAGAGGCTCAGGATGTACCTGCTTTATAAAACTATAACAGCAAGTTAAAAGCAGAAAGCGTCCATTTATGTTTCTTCTCATGGTTGAAGATACAAACCAGGAAATTATTGCATTTAAACATAGGAATTTATCATTTTTATAGATGAAAACTAATAGGATGCTTCATTCTTCAAGTCAATTTATGGATTGTGATATTTTTCTGTTTTTAAATTAAGAATGTGCTCAAATTTTTCAGAAGAGATTAGAAACTTTTAAGCAGTTCTAACATGGCTTGGCAAAAAAGTTATATATTCTTGCAAATTGTTCCTATTTACTAGTATATTTAAAATTTTGTCTATATAAAAATTCAGGATATTTTAAAGTAAGCACTAATCCTTGAAGTTCTATGCAATGTTTAATTTAATAAAATGTTTCATTTCATCCTGCTTTGCCCTAGTCACATGTAACAATAGAATTTTTTATTGCACAAAAATAATTATATTTGAAAGTCAAAAATTATTTAAAATGGGCTTTTCTACACCAGTCAGTTAGTACAAGTTGTATGTGTTATGATTAAAATATTAAAAGTGCTATGTTGCTATTATTACCCACCTGCAGTATTACAGAAAAATACTGAGTACAGTAATTAATTTTGCAAACACTTCAGCAAGAGTTAGAGACATTACCCTGCTCTGCCAAACCTTAATCTTGATGTTTACTTTTGGAATCCTTTTTCTAAGCACACTAAGCTGAATGATATTGTTTTTAACCAATATATCGAAAAACTACTTTCAAGTACATTTTTATGCATGATTATATATGAAAATTTGTCATTGCAGTATAATAGTATAATTATAAAAATAACTTTCAATAATAATATAGGTTAAATTCAAATATTTACATGAGGGAAAAAGTATCTATGTATTTCTTTGTAAGTGACTATGGGGAGAAAGCCACAAAAAGGAGGAAATGTCGCCGTGTCTCACCGTTCTGTGCTTTTGAGTCCTGTTTTCTCTAAGCTAAAGCATCCCGCAAGGGCCTCACCCAAGCTACCGGTCCCACCCCCGGCCTAGAAACATGGCTGAGTGTTGACTGTTCGAGAATTCATCTCCTGCCAATGTGCTAGTGCCAGTATTCCCATCCCTAACGCTTTTGTTTTCCACATTTAGAGTAAGTGGAAACAAGGCCAAGTGGAAACTGAACCAAGAGAAAGGAGCAGTTGTTCCTTCACCAAATACGGACCTCTGGGTCAGGGAGAAATATGAAGCGTTTCACTCTCAAATAGTGGCTTCGATTTGAAATGTAAAGCGAACCTGACATAGGTTGTTTGGGGGTGGGGTGAGGTTGTTTGTTTAAGACAGACTCTCACTATCGCCTTGGATAGAGTGGCATGGCATCATCATAGCTCACAGCAACCTCAGATTCTTGGACTCAAGAGACCCTCTTGCCTCAGTTTTTCTATTTTTGATGGAGATGGGGGTCTTGCTATTGCTCAGGCTGGTCTCAAACTCCTGAGCCCAAGCAATCCTCCCACCTCAGCCTCTGGGATTACAGGTGTGAGCTAGCGCACCCGGCCTGGTGATTGGGTTTTTACATACATATTTTAAAAATATAAATTGTAAATATAAATTCAAGCTTGATTAGGTTGAGAATATGGAATACACATGAGATAGCTTATGAGTAGTTCAGAGTAATGAGGAACAATACTCATAATTGGTACGTGAGTGTTCTGTGGGCTTTGAGACCACAGCCCAGAATTAAACAAAATTAAAATGAGTAAAATGATGTACATACATCATTTGGCATAGGAACACGTTATAAGAGTCTCTTGGTAGGCTATTTATATATATGTGTGTGTACACACACATATATATATATATATATATATATATATATACACACATATGTATATATATACACACATATATATACATATACACACATATATATATAAGCTACATATACACATATATATATATAGCTGTTACAGATTTTACATTTTAAGAAACATTTTCAAACTTAATTTTTAATCTTATGTGTTCATTTTCTAACTTACAGACAAAAATCTAAAGAACCAAATACAGACATAAAATACAGAGGACTTTATTTTCATCTTGGTATAGATAGAATGAGAATTGCAAATAAATGTTCTGCCTTGAATAAAAATAAACCACACTCACTGTGTATTATCCCTTTTGATTACCAGTCCAGGTCTGTAACTTAGAGCTGCTGGGAGAACTTTCTACTATTCTTTATTTGCCTTTTCAATCAATATAAAGGGAAAGGGAAAAAAACTTTAGTTTTATTACTATTTCAAGAAGAGATAACTTATTTCCTCAGAAACAAAAAATGGTGCTGGGTCTTTATTTGGTGATTTTATCTTCTTTTCATCTTTTGTCTTAAGTATATTTGCCTGGCAATCTGTGAAAATGTACAAGTGTGTGAGAATTATAATATAACATATATTAAATGCATCTCTTACAAGCAAACCGATAGAGACATTTGATGTGTGCAAATCCTATCATTAATTTTTTCAGTTACAAATAGAAGTTAGTATTATAAATTTTCTCACAATGTTCCTTTAGGGTCATTTTTCTGAGATATATCAAGGACTGCTAAAATTAAATTCTTTGGGTGTGCATTTGCATAAAAATTATTAAAAGTCATGTCTTGATTATGTGTAATGAACTTCTGAAAAAGACAAGATTGCCCAAAGAAAAGCCTTTAGATTCTGTGACACATCTTTCCTCATAGCAGAATTATCCCCTTAGGTGTGTTTTTTGAGGGACAGTCAGAAAGATGGGGATGGTTTAGAGTTCAGATGAATGCTGGATGTCGGAGGAAAACCAAGCCTCTGTTCATTTGCTTGTCTGGTGCTTTATTCATTTGTTCTCTTACTCGCATCTTTATTTGTTTGTTAGTCTAAGAGGATCTCAGATCAGGAACCCAGGAGAGGCTGACTTCCCAGTGGGGGAGAGTGTCTCACCAGGCTACAGTCAAGCCATGGACAAGCTTCTGGTTGTAGAAAGGCTTGAGCTGGCTTGGAGATGTGCCTGTCACCTCACACTGGTGGCAGTTGGCAGTTGTGTTTCCCAATGGCCAGAGACTACAGACTTCAGTTCTTTGCAACATGGGCTTCTCTTTATGGGTGGGCTCAATTTGGCAGCTCAGCTGGGCAGAGTAGTGATTTGAGAGCAAGACAGATAGAAATAGAGATAGAGATGAGAAAGAGAAAGAGGGAGAGAGAGAAAGAGAGACAGAGAGAGAGAAGGAAAGAGGGGGGAGAGAGAGAAAGAGGGGGGATGAGAGAGAGGGAGAGAAAGAGAGAAGGGGGGAGCACGCAGAAGGGGGGGAGCACGCATTGAAGACAGAGGCCTTGGTCCTTCATAATCTAATCACAGAAGTGGCATACCATGACGTCTACTGTGTTATTGGTCATGGAGACCAAATCTGGTAAAGGATAATAACCTAAGAGCACAGATTTCAGGGTTTATGAATTCCTGGGGGCCACCAATCACACCAGGTCTGGTTTTCCGCATTGCTGGTCTCAGAATTTACTGTTGGCTGCATAGCAGATGCATCAGATGCAGGAGGATGCCTCACACTAATCAGATTCACAGGAGATTTCATCTTCAGGCAGTACTCTCTCTTTTCCAGAACTCTTCAGCTATGTCAGTATTCCTCTTGAACAAAACAACCTGCCCCCCCCCCAGCCCAATTTTGGAGCCTTTATCATTGTTTAGAATTTTCTGCCTAGAATTTCCCACTGTGAATCCTCACACAGTTAGGGCTCCTTGGGGCTTGTGTTTCTTCAGATGCCGCATCCTCATGGGGCTTTTCCACATCACGTCCTATAAAATCATCCTTCCTTTCATCTTTGTACCAGTTCATTGCTTTGTTTGATTTTCTCCATAGTGCATACGACTCTCTCAAGTATTTTAACTTCTCGTTTAACAATCTCTGCTTGGAGATTATCTCCCGATGAGAATATAAGATCCATTCAGGAGAGACTTTTTTTTTTGTCACTGATGACAAATACCTAAAACAGTGCCTGGACCACATAGGCCTCCAATAAACAAACAAGCATGTTGATTGACTGAGTCACGGTGAGAAATGTCTATCATGTGACCTGGACATTTGACATCATGTGATTATTTTTACCCACAGAAAATTATATGAGAAACCAAATGTTATAATCAGATAAGTCTTTGGTGAGCATTCTGACTGGGGTTCTCAACAGCTGAATAGCCCAGCCTCAAATTCTTGAATTTTGAATTTCAAACCCACAGACATTCTCTCTCTGGTTCTCTATCTCTCTCCTCTCCAAATTGTTTCAAATTAAACATAATAGTTAAGACATGACAAGGGAGGAAAGTAACTTCAAATTAAGAAATTTATTATGTATAACAAATAAAATCCAAAAGGAGTGAAACATTTATTTTCCTTCTATTAAAACATGGCACATTTAGTCAAGAATAAAAATGTATTATGTAAAGATAAAAATGAAGGGTTAGAACAATTTTTTTAAAACAATTTAGAAACCATTTCCACAGAAGTAAAATAACACAATATTAAGAGTTAGTAATAATAGTGGACTTTAACTTTTCAAAAACTATTCTGTATTTGTGAGACTAATATTTTCTGGTTATTTCTTATTTTAGTAGATCGGGGGGGGGGTACACTCGTTTCTCTCACATGGATGGGTAGTGTAATGGTGAGGTCACGGCTTCAGTGTGCCCCTCCCCAGAACTGTGGACATCCTTCCTGAGAAGCCATTTCTCATCCCCTTTTCCCTCTCACCCTGCCCTTTCCTTAGTTCCTGGTATCAGTCAGACCTCTTTATAGCCATATATACCCACTGTTTAGCTCTCACTTATAAATAAAAACGTGTCAGGCTCGGTGCCTGTAGCTCAAGTGGCTAAGGCGCCAGCCACATACACCAGAGCTGGCAGGTTTGAATCCAGCCTGGGCCTGCCAAACAACAACAACAACTACAAAAAAATAAAATAAAATAGCCAGGCGTTGTGGCGAGTGCCTGTAGTCCCTGCTACTTGGGAGACTGAGGCAAGAGAATTGCTTAAGCCCAGGAGTTGGAGGTTGCTGTGAGCTGTGATGCCACAGCACTCTAACCAGGGCGATAGCTTGAGACTCTGTCTCAAAAAAAAAAAAAAAGAAAAGAAAAGAAAAGAAAAACGTGTCATATTTGTTTTTTCACTCCTGAGATAAAAGGATAAAAGTTTTAGATTTTAGGATAAAATCTAAAACTTTTTCTGGTTTTTATTGCTACAAAAGACATTATTTCATTCCTTCTGATGGCTGAGTGGTGTCCCATGGTATGTGTATTCCACATTTTCTTTACACACTCCTTAGTTGTTGGGCATATAAGTTGATTCCACACCTTTGCAATTGTCAATTGTGCTGCAATAAACATTTGAGTGCAAGCATCTTTTTGATAAAATGACTTTTTTTTCCTTTGGATAGATACACAGTAGTGGGATTGTTTAATCAGTCTACTTTTTCTTCTTCAGGGAATCTCCAGACTGTTTTTCAAAGTGTTTGTCCTAATTTGTAGTCCCACCGCCAATAGTGTTTAAGTGTTCCTTTTTCCCTGCATCCACTCCAGTGTCTGGCGATTTTTCATTTTTTAATAATGACCCTTCTGACAGGGGTGAGGCAGTATCACACTGTGGTTTTAATTGCATCTTCTTGATCACAGGTGATGCTGAGCACTTTTTCATATGTTCTCATCCATTTGTCTATCTTCTTTTGAAAAAACTACGTTCATGTCTTTTGCCCACTTTTTAATGGGGTTGTTTGTTTTTTTCTTCCTGATTTGTTTGAACTCTTTCTGGATTTTTGGTGTTAGTCCTTTGTCAGGTGTGTAGTTCATGAATATTTTCTCCCATTCTGTAGGTTATCTGTTCACTCTGTTGACTACTTATTTTGCTGTGCAGAAACATTTTGGTTTATTGAGACTCTAATTTACTTTTATGATGGCTCTACTTGCTTTTGGAGACTTAGTCTTAAATTCTTTGCTTAGCCCAGTATCCAGAAGAGTCTTTCCTACATTTTCTTCTAGAATTTATATAATTTCAGTACTTACATAGGTATATTTAAGTCTGTAGTGCATCTTGGGTTAATTTTTATATGTGGTGAGAGATGGTATCCAGTTTCCTTCCTCTGCATGTGGCAGTCCAATTTCTCCAGCACCATTTATTAAATAGGGCATCCTTTATCCTGTGAATGCTCTTGTCTGCATTGTCAAAAATCAACTGGCTACAAAAGACATTATTTCATTCCTTCTGATGGCTGAGTGGTGTCCCATGGTATGTGTATTCCACATTTTCTTTTAAACTTTTATTTCTGGATTCTTTATTCTGTTCTTTTGATTTTTGTGTCTGATTTTGAACCAGAGCCATGCTGTTTTAGTTACTATGGCTTTTTACTCTAATTTGAAGTCAAGTTGAAGTCACGTGCTTCCAGATTTATTCTTTTTTCTTAATATTGTTTTGTCTATTCAGGCTCTTCTATATTATATTTAGTGTTTTTTCCTAATGTTGTGAAAAATGGCATTGATATTTTGATGGAAATTGCATTGAATCTGTAGACCACTTTAGGCAATTTGAATATTATAACAATATTAATTCTTCCAACTCATAAACATGGGATTTGTATTTTTCTGTTTGTCTGGGTCATCTCTGATTTCTTTTATCAGTGTTTTGTAGTTCTCCTTGTAGAGACCATTAACCTCCTTAGTTAAGTATATTCTTAGGTATTTTATTTGCAGCTATTGTAAATGGTATTCAGCTCCTGAATGACACTCAGCTTAACTGTTAACTAAAGCCAAAGTATGTTAGAATGCTCTCATTTGTGTACATTAACTTTGTAACTTGAGGCTTTACTGAATTATTTTAACTATTCTAGGAGTCTTTGGAGGGGACTTTAGTATTTTCTAGATATAAAATCATGTCATCAGCAATCAGAGATAGTCTGGCCTCCTCCTTTCCAATATGAATGCCCTTTATTTCATTCTCTTGCCTGATTCCTATGTCTAGGACTTTCAATACTATGTTGAATGTGAGAATTTTTCTAACACTTAACGTTAAATAAAGCCTTATCCATTAGTAATTTATGAAGGCTATAACTAATTTTGTTTCAACTAGAGCTGAAGTATATTACTTAAATGTATATGTGATAATTATGAAAATATGAAATAATATGAGGAAAAGGAACATGGATTAAGCTAATGTTCATGATTTGCCTGCTTCCTGATACAAAAGGCATCAGGTGTGATGCCTCAGCATGCTGACGAAGGGAGGAACATTTCAAGTACTCTCTAGCAGGCTTACTGGAGCAGGATTGGTGGATGGAGTAGAGCTGATCTCTATATTCAAAGTGGAAACAAAAGGATTGATTTGGAGGCAAAGACATACTCAGGGTTGTTGGGAGAAAGAGTTCAAGGTAGAGAAATGCTAAGTCCAAGATAAGACTTCTTTGAATCATGGACCCTTCTAAGAATCTGAAAGAAGCTACAGAATCTAGAAAAGTATTAATTCTAAAATTTATATTGTATCTATTTTAATTTATTAATGCCCCATTGTGAGTTTTCATATCTTCATTTTCACCTAGATGTAGACAATTTGGCTTTTTATATAAAAATAAGTCACATTAAAAATACCTACTTTACTATGAAAGAACATGAAAACAGGGAGCCCTACCAATTTTAGGAGATCATATTTGTCAAGTGGATAATTTGAATCACTTAATTGTTTCTAGTATAATATATTCAGTCAAGAAGAGAATTTTTATTGAGCAAATTTTCATGTGGGTTGTTAATGAGATTATATTTTATTATCATCTATGAAAGTTCTTAATTTCCCTAGTGAAAATCATTAAGGGATAATTTAAAGAAAAATTTTCCTGAGCACAAGCATGAATAATACTTTAAAACTAAAAAAACTATGTATACTATATAACCAGTAAATTATGTGTCTGTTATTTCTGTAATTGTATTCCTTATACATCATTGCCTTTATTAGGTAAATTTTCCCCTGAAAGCAAAGGTTCTGAAACTCTGGATTCCTCTCTCTCTGAAAATCTGGGGGTCCATATGTTCACAGAAGATGCTGATACATTATGCCTTCCGAGAAATACTTTAAGAAACAAAAGATTCACTTTGAATTGTATATATAAATTAAAACTGGACCTATGCGGAAGCAATGCTTATGAGAGACATATATCATGAAAGTCGAAAAAAAACAAAGGGACAATTCCACTTGAGAAAGCTAAGTAAATATTATAACTAAAAACAATGTGATTCAGAACTGGTTCTATTACTATAAAGAATATTATCAGAACAATTGGTAAAATTTCAGCAGGGTCTGAAGATTAGATGGTAGCAATGTATCACTGTTAATTTTCTGATTTGGATGGTTTGTCTGTTGGTTGTGTAGGAGAATGTCTTTGTGTGTAAGAAACATACATGAACGTGTTCAGGGAATGAAGGGGCTACAGATTGATAATTCATTCTCCAACACTTAAAAAAAAAAAGTGATTGTCCAGTTTTTTAATGTTCTATAATTTCATGACTGTTTCAACATAAAAACTTATTTTATTTTTGTATTGATGTCCTTTTATTTTTAGTTTGCTTTTATTATGCTAAATACTCTTAACCTGAAAACTACCCTCTCCTCATATTTTTAAGTGCACAATATGGTATAAGTACAAAGTTGTCCAGAAGAGCTCTGGAACTTATTTATCTTACATAACTGAAACTTTATACGAGTTGAAGCTTACCACTTGCTCCTTCCCCGCTCCCTGGTAACCATGACTCTACTGTCTCTGTGAGTCTGGCCAAGTCATATACCTCGTGCCAGGGGAATCATGTGTCTTTGTTACTGAGCAGGCTCCTCCATGTTGGCACAGCTGGCAGAAGTTTCATCTATTTTAAGTCTGTATAATATTCCGTGTACATGTATACTATATCATCTTTCCATGAATTGGTTGTTGCAAATAATCAGTGGATGAATGTGAGACTACAGACGCCTCTTCAAGATTCTGATTCCAATTCTTTTGGATATATACTCAGAAGTGAGATTGCAGGTCATATTTTTAATTTTTTCTTTTGGATATGTACTCAGAAGTGAGATTGTAGGTCATATTTTTAATGTTTTCCTTTGGATATATACTAAGAAGTGAGATTGTAGATCATATGGTAGTTCTATTTTTAATTTTTCTTGCTGGTGAGGAAATTATTCACCATAGTTTATCATAGTGTTTTCCATAGGAGCTGTACCATTTTCCAATATAACAGAGAGAATATAAAAATTGATTTTAAAAAGACATTTTCAAAGATGAATTTTTTAAAATTCAAGATTAAAAGATAATTATCAACTTCAATAAAATTATTAGCTTTTGGAAATGCTTATATAGGGCAAGGGAATAATTTGTATTCATCTATTACAATGCTTAAATATTTATTTTTTTTGCTTAAATATTTATAAAAATCAACATTTCAGCAATGAAAGTGTACATAAGTGAATAATTCATGCATGCATTATACTTTTTTTTCTAACTTAAGTGGCAATTCTCTATATTCCTTATTATCATTCAACTATCTAAAGCACTCATTTTCAAATAACATGTTTTATTTTTCATATAGGTTCATTTATTCTCTGTTGATAAGATTATTCCACAGACAGGTTTATCTAAAATACAGAAAATGGGTCATCCTTTTTTGAGAAACTCTCCTTTCCTTGTTACCTATTTTCCTTACAGTTTTTGTTATCAATGTAATGAAGACAAGTGCACAAATTAATATGTATTCTGAACTGGACAGGTGTGACTAAATCCTTCTGTTCTCATTTCAGTGTCCTATTAATGACCTTATTAATAGGACACTGCGGTATTCTACTAGCTATTTCAATGAAATACATCAATAGGTTTCTTCCTGCGATTGTAACCAAAATTCCATTGTCAACCATAGCTTATGAATGACTTTTTGATGTTTCTTTTAACTATGTTTGTGTATTTCTGTTTTTTAACTGTAAGGCATAATTAGATACTGTGTGTTTTTATAATCACATTAGCTTATGCTTTAACCAATTTATACCCATTTACAAAGCACAGTGTTTTGCTGAACCCATGGTACCATCTCATTCTGGATTTTCTTTATCAAAATTGACACTATGACAAGCTAGCTGCCAAAGGGAACAGTAGTAGTGCCCTCTGGTTTTAGACAATTATAATCAGAACCAGATATTTTCTTTTCTTCTCACTTGGTGCTATAGTGTCAGTTCAAATGATACAAGTAATAATTATGAAATTCTATATTTAAAAGCATTCCATAAATTATAATGCATTGTAGCATGCAATTATTTGAGTCTCTTCTCAACTACCAACTGTATGCTCTCCATAGATTCACAAAAGAAAAGTCTGTGAGATCCTTTTTTCCTGATGATTAGTTTACCAAAAGATGGAAACTGCCTGCAGTAAAGGGAAGTTGAAAGCACTGGGCTTTGGTTTCATGAGATCTCAAGGCGCAGCCTCCTGCAGAACAGTTAGTTAACCTGCAGCACCTGTAGCTCTTTCTCCTGAGAAGGACCGTCATGTGCATGACTGTATATATACTTCGCTGTCAAACCAACCTGGATTTGTATATTCAGGCCTCTCTTGCTTGCTTATGAATTATTTACCTTCTCTGAACCTCATTTGTAATCAGCGCTGGGTGTCATTACCTCTTTCAAGCTAGAAAATACAGTTTGGATAATAATTGATGAAAATAAGCCTTGTTATCATTTGAAGCCAGGAAAATACTTAAGCAAATTTAATGTATACTGGTACTTAGAAAATCTGGATGTGTGTGAGAAAAGATTGACATGCCTTATATCATTTATCATTTTATCTCATAAAAATCTCTTTATCAAAAAGTAACGATTTTTTTTGTTTTTTAGAATAAAGTCATAAAAACATTGTATAATGCTAATATACCTTTCTTATTTTTCTAGCAGCACTGTAAAGAACACTGTAATGTAAATAATTGTCTCCCATCCCCAATATAGGATATAAAATGTTTAATTTATCTAGTTATTAATTCTTAAAGACTGTTTTTCTTTTTAAAATTGGTAGTTTCTTTGTGCAAATATTGTAGTGAACGCAGAGGCTACAGCACATGATGGGAATTAGCAAAAATCCACACCACACATTAGGAGAGCACACACCCATCGTTTGGTCTTTGTGTATTTTTCATTGCAGATTTTCAAATTCAAACAATTCAGTGTGGGTGATTTCTCTCCCCTTTACAGCCACTGTATAAATACAGTACCTTTACTAAATCATGTTCCAAAGCATCATACCAATATTGACTTCGGTCTCCATGCCTCAGGCTGGAAAAATATACAGAGAACTTGGTTAACAGATCTATTTCCGTCATCTCAGACATTACCCTTTGCCTGTGAGTTGCCAACATTTATTTCCAACCAGAATTTTTTTACCTGAATTCCAATTCCATATTCCATATTCCAATAGTCAGATCTCAAATGAAATATTCACCACATGTCAAAGCTGAAAATATCCTCATCCCCCTCCTCTGTAACCACTCCATACTAAAATCAAACCAAACTAGACAAAAATCCCAAGTATCTTATCATACACTGCTCACTCATCGTATCTTGTCATACACTGTACCACCCTCTGAATCACAGAAATGAGTAATATTCCCTTTCCTTTTTCTGCCTCACCGCTGGCCCATGTCCCTTCCCACTGTTCTCACCCTCCCTGAGTCCCTTAGTAACACCTGTCTTTCCCTTAAACCTTCCTCCTCCCTCTCATCTCCAGCATCCTGGTGTTGTCAGGACTTTTTTACTAAAACACACAATGATGCATATTGATGTGAGAGCTCACTGTGACTGCTCACAGATGTCAGAGGCAGAACATGTCAATGCCTTTCACGTGTCTGGGGTCAGCATTCCCACCTCCGTAGCACCCGCACTGTCACCTTCCCCCGGGGTCTGTCTGCTGCTCTCCATACACACTGCACCCTTGTGTCTCTGAACCTCTTACTTGGGACCCCTCCTTCTTCTGCCTCAAAAACTCCAAATCAGTCTTTAACTTTTCTATTGTTTTAAAAATTAAATTAACAATAAATTAAGCTTTCAGAGTGGCAGCTTAGAAATTCTGCTAGAGTTTTTTTTTCAAAGCAAAGTCTCCACAGGCATTTGGATCTAATTATAATTTTACTTGGAAATACAATAAGCTTAATTTCATGAGAGGTTTTTCTTTCTTTCTCTTTTAACCTGAGTCTGTGGAGCTGGAACTCCATTCATAGTTCAGCTGTCCAAAGAAGCACCACTGGGCAGTGTCCTTTCAGCTCCAGGTCACGTAGTCTCAGCAACGGTGGGCGTGCAACTGGCCTTAAGGGATAGATTTTCACCAGGTCCCTTCTAGGATATTTTATTAGATCTAGGAATAAAAAACCTGTATTTCACTAGATATGTCTCATTGCAGCATTTTGAAAGATTTTTCTACCACCCATGCTTTGATTTTCACTTTTGAAAAGGACTCTTTGGGAGTAAACAACAAACAATTACCTTATTATTGATAGTTGGTTCAATAAAACACACAGAAACAGCTGAAATGTACCTAACTCACCATAGGTTTTTCTGCTCTCTTCCTATCTCTGCTCTCCTCTTTACTCAAATCCAGGGTTATTTCAGGTCTTTTAGTATGCAAAAGACATCTTTAAAAAGCTCACTTTTCTGTGGAACAGATGCAAGAGGAATATTTCTAAATTGCTATAGTTTGCCACAGTTTCTGTGACATTTAAGATCAGTGCCTGAGCAATATTAAAAATAAAAATTCATGCAAGATAATAACTATTATATTTGTTTCTTTGGATATATATTTGATATTTCCTTTTGCTAAAATGAGATTTTATTTGTACTTTCGTGGCTTTTTAAAGCTACATTTTGTTCCTTGTGGAACTATAATGCTTATCCCATTGTGTTTAGTTTTATATTATTTATATTTGAAAGGACCCCAAGCCTTTACCTAACTATCCTTCATTTCTGTTTCTTTTGATTTAAATTTAAACTTTTTCATAACTTTAATAGAACTTCTTACATTTACTTCACAATAGCTATCTTTTCTGGTTATGAATTAAATGCACTGCTATTTTATAAGCAAGATTAGAAATAAAATGAATCAAATTAAAAAGCTATGATTCTTATCATGCGTTAGCTGTTCAGATTTATGTTCACTATAAAAAGAAAGATGAGATAGAATATGTTGTGCTACATGAATTGGTTAAAAAGTAAGAATAACATTCTTTATTTAGGAAATGTTCAGTGACACTGTAGGTAAAGGAATTCTTTGGTGTTTTAATTACATTCAAATGTCATTCAGGCTATTTATGGGCTCTTCAGATTATAGTGAAATATTTCTAAATTAAACCTATTTCCAAAGGCAAAATTTGCTATTTTATACAATTTTCAAAAGAAGAAGGAATGGCACTTCTTCTACTAAATATAATCTTAAGGAGTATCATAAATTATTACTTCCATCTAAATGGATATACATTTTTAAATATGTTTATATACTTCAGTTATATAAAAGGAAGATCTAATTACCTAAAAGCTCTATTTAAGAGATAATATAAAATAAAAAATACTTGACCTTCTGTTGCTTTAGCACAGACGGGGTCTCACTCTTGGTCTTGAACTCCTGAGCTCAGGCAATCCACCCACCTTGGCCTCTCAGAATGCCAGGATTGCAGAGGTGAGCCACGGCACCCGGCCCATCTTACTATTTTTTTTTTTAATTTTTTTTTTTTTAATTTTTTTTTATTATAGATAAAAATATGCACCATAGATGTGGCCCAACCCATCACCCTCCCTCCACCCAAACCTCCCCCCTCCCTTCCCCTTCCTTGGCCCTTTCCTCATAGTCTTGTGGTATAGTTGGGTTATAGCCTTC
>CAUYPK010015515.1:0-72761 GCA_963574355.1 Loris lydekkerianus
TTGTTGCTGGATCTTTGTAGGGAGTGACCCTGCGTAGTTCCTCTGGGGCTGCTGTAGTTAGGGGATTCTGGTTGTGGAAGCAGCTCTGGTGTGCGACACACCCGTATTCAGCAACAGGGCTGGGGGTGGTGCGCACTATTCTCTGTGCCTGGTGCCCAGTGACTTTGGCACAGAGAACCCAAGGCTCTAGCAGTCTCTGGCCAGGAGATGGGCTCTGCACTGGGGCAGGGATGGCTCCAGAGAGCACGCAGCTACCAGAGTCCCTGGTCAGATGGATGAGCTAGTGTGGAGACTGGGCGGACACAGGAGGGGGGACGCAGGGTTGCATGGCTCCCGCAGTTCCTGGTCAGGGAATGTGGAGCCCCAGTGGGTGCTGGTCACCAGTCGGGGGTCACTGCACAGCTCTTATGGATGTCTGGGCAGCACCAAGACCAGGAGTTTGAGGTTGCTATGAGCTGTGACATCAGGGCACTCTACCCAAGGCAACAGCCCAAGGCTCCAGTGTGCCAAAACCATCTCACTCTGTCCCTAAGGATTAGGGCTGTGAGGCAGTTCAGTCCCCGCCTTTAAGCTGCTCAGTCACTAGGTTACTTTGTCCCGCCCATTCCTTGCTCTGGGACCCTGAGGGCAGAGCTTGCCGGAGCAGTTTTTTCACACAATGGCTTTCACTGAACCCAACTCAGTGGCTCATTTTGGGGCCCTGGACAATGCCCAAAGTTTTCCACACTCTTGCTCAAGCTCTCCCCAAGGCAGCTCAACTGAGCGCCAAGTCCAAGAATACCAAAAAAGTTCACAGGTAAGGCCTTTCCAGTTTGCAGCAGTCTCACTGCTGCTTGTACTCACAGTTGCCTGCATGATTAGGTCGATCGAACACACACATCCACTTGCCAGTTTTCCACTGTTTTTGTCCTCCTCCTGGGGTCCAGAAGTCCCTTGCTGACTCCCTGTATCCTCAAAGGGATGATCACAGGAAGATCCCACCGGCCAGAGATGTCTGGAGTCTTGTCTCCCCAGACTCACTGTGCCCAGTTGCTGGGAAGCTGTTACTCAGCCGCCATCTTTAATCCAATCCGTGATTTCCTTCTTAATCTTGTCTCTAACCCATGTATCCTTCAGTATAAGGTTGTTTAGCTTTCATGTTTTTGTATGGGTATGCAGGTTCCTGTTGTTATTGAGTTTTATTCCATGATGGTCTGAGAAGATGCAAGGCATAATCTTTATTTTTTTAAATTTGCTGAGGTTAGATTTGTGGCTTAGGATGTGGTCGATTTTGGAGTATGTTCCGTGGGCTGATGAGAAGAATGTATATTTAGTTTTGTTGGGATGAAATATTCTGTAGATGTCTTTTAAGTCCTGGTGTTGGATGGTTAAGTTTAAATCTAAAATTTGTTTGCTTAGCTTCTTTTTGGAGGATCTATCCAGCACTGCTAAAGGGGTGTCAAAATCCCAACTACTAGGGAACTGGAGGTAATTGAGTTGCTCATGTCTGTTAGAGTTTCTCTTATAAATTGAGGTGTGTTGTGGTTGGATGCATAAATATTAATAATTGAAATGTCATCGCATTGGGTATTACCTTTAAGAAATATGAAGTGTCCATTTTTACCCTTCCTTATTTTAGTTGGTTTAAAGCCTATTGCATCTGCGAATAGGATTGCAATGCCTGCTTTTTTCTGCTTTCTATTTGCCTGGAGTATAGATGACCATCCCTTCACCTTTATTCTACATTTGTCTTTTAATGTAAGATGCAATTTTTGTATGCAGCTCTAGCTTGAGTTTTTATATTCAGTCAGCCAACCTGTGCCTCTTTACAGGACAATTTAAACTATTCACATTAATTGAGAATATTGATAAGCCTTTCGATAGTTCGGTGGACATTTTTAAAACTTTGCAACTGTAGAAGTTGGAATTTGATCAAAATTTTCTGGGTGGGTTTACTTTTGTGGTGGAGGATTATGCTGGTCTTAATGGAGGATAGGTATGAGGATATCCTGGAGAGCTGGTTTAGTTATGGCAAATTTCTTCAACATGTGAATGTCATTGAAGTATTTAATTTCTCAGTCACAAATGAGACTCAGTTTTGCTGGGTACAGGATCCTGGGTTTAAAGTTGTTTTGTTTTAGGAGATTAAACATTGATGACCATCCTCTTCTAGCTTGAAAGGTTTCAGCAGAGAGATCTGAAGTTATTCTAATATTCTTGCCCTTCTAGGTGATGGTTTTCTTTCATCTGGCTGCTTTCAGAATTTTCTCCTTCATATTAACTTTAGTGAAATTGATTATGATGTGTCTGTGGGATGTCTTATTTGGGTTGAGTCATGCTGGAGTTCTGAAACTGTCTGCTATCTGAATTTCAGAATGTCTTGGCATGTCTGGAAAGTTCTCCTTCATAATCTCATGGAGAAGAGACTCTGTGCCTTGTGAAGCCACTTTGTCTCTTTCGGGGATCCCTATAACATGAATATTGGTTTTCTTCAAATTATCCCAGAGCTCTCTGAGAGAGTCATCTGTTTTTGCTCTCCATTTCTCTTCCTCTTTGAGAGTTTTGGAGTGTTCGAAAGTTTTGTCTTCAATGTCAGAACTCCTTTCTTCTGCTTGCTCCATTCTGTTACTGAGGGATTCTACTGTGTTTCTCAGATCTTTGAGGGATGCAACTTCTTGTCTCAATGATTCAAAATCTTTGGTCATTTGGTCTTTGAATTCGTTGAATTCTTGAGATATGTTTTGGGTTATTGCTTGGAATTCTAATTCGATCTTATTTGCTATCCAGATTCTGAATTCGATTTCTGACATCTCAGCTATTTGTTTGTGTATGGGATCTTGTGCTGTCTCTGCCCCATTGATCCTTGGGGGAGTTAATGTACTCTGATTATTCATATTGCCAGAGTTTTTCTGTTGATTTCACCTCATGATTGTTTTTTACCATTGCCTCTGTCTGTCCTCAGAGTTGGGGAGGTGTCTCTCCAAGATTAGACCCCAGTAGGATCACTCTGTTATTGCTGGATCTTTGTAGGGAATGATCTTATGTAGTTCCTCTGGGGATGCCTTAGCCAGGGCGTTCTGGTTGTGGAAGCAGCTTTGGAATGTGACACACCCCGGTCCAGCAACAGGGTGGGAGGTGGTGGCACGGTTTGGGAGTGCCTGGCACCCAGTGAGTTTGGCACAGAGAGCCTAAGGCTCCAGCAGTCTCTGGCCAGGTGAAGGGCTCTGCACAGAGGCAGAGAGGGCCTGGAGGACACTCAGCTACCAGAGTCCCTGGCCAGATGAGCGGGCCGGTGTGGAGGCAGGGAGGGTACAGGAGGGAGGACGCAGGGTTGTGCGTCTTTCACGGTTCCTGGTCATGGCATGTGGTAGCCTGGTGGGTGTGGTTCGTGGGTCGGGGGTCAACGTGCAGCTCTTTTCAAGGTCCAGGTGGCACCAAGCCTAGGAGTTTGAGCTATAAGCTGTGATGCCACGGCACTCTATCCAGGGCAACAGCCAGAGGCTCCAGCGTGACCAAACCAATCTTACTCTGCCCCTGAGTGTTAAGGCTGTAAGGCAGCTCAGTCCCTGTCTTTAGGCTGCTCGGTCACTAGGTTACTAGCTCCCACCCGATCTTTGCTCTGCATCCCTGAGTGTGGAGTTTGCTGGGGCAGTTCTCGCACAATGGCTCCCTGCAGCCCACAGCCGAACACTATTAGCCCTGTCCAGCTCAGCAGCTCAGTCTGGTTCTCTGCACTCAAGCTTTCCCCATGGCAGTTCAACTGAGTGCCAAGTCCAAAAACACCAAAACAATTCACAGGTAAGGCCTTTCTGGTTTGTAGTCTCACTGCTGCTTTATCTTATGGCTGCTGGTGGGATTAGGTGGATCGAACACACGCAACAACTTCCAGTTTTACACTGTTTTTGTCCTTCTCTTCGGGCCCAGAAGTTTCTTGCTGACTCCCTGTATCTTCAAAGGGATGATTATAGGCAGATCCCACCAGCCAGAGATGCCTGGAGTCTTATCTCCCCAGAGTCACTGTGCCCTGTTGCAGGGAAGCTGTTACTCGGCCACCATCTTGGATTGTTCCTCTTTTTTTTTTTTTTGAGACAAAGTCTCATTATGTCACTCTCGGTGCAGTGCTGTGGCATCACAACTCACAGCAACCTCAAACTCTTGAGCTTAAGTGATTTTTTTGCTTCAGCCTCCCAAGTAGCCGGGACTACAGGCGCCTGCCACAATGCCCAGCTATTGTTTTTGTTGCAGTTGTCATTGTTGTTTAGGTGGTCCAGACTAGGTTCGAATCCACCAGCCTGTGTGTATGTGGCCGGTGCCCTACCCACTGAGCTATGGGTGCCACCTGGGCATATTTCTTTATCATAATATGGAAGGATTATGATTTGCTTCAAGTTCCTCTGTTGATTTCTTTGTTATGTTCTATAATATAGCTCTACATGATATGTATGTTCTCTCTTCCTTTAAACAGTACCTATTAGCTCTCCATTCTGTGTGACATTTTTAGAATACTTTCAGTTTCTTCCATCTCCTTGCCTTTCTGCTACACTCATTTTGTTTAGTTATATATTTAATCTTAGGTCAGCCTTAAACAATACACAGTAGAATTTCCATAGTTGACCACTTCTCTACCTTGACCACCTCCTTAAGTTGACCTAATTTTCATATACCACACGTGGACCACATGCATGTATTGGTACATTAGCCGTAGTTCCTTATGTCAACCAGTGTCCCTTAGGTGGTCAACTTACAGAGGATCTACTGTACTTTGAAAACAAAGAAATCAATTCTTTTTTTTTTTTTTTTTTTTTTTTTTTTTTTTTTTTGTAGAGACAGAGTCTCACTTTATTGTCCTCAGTAGAGTGCTGTAGTGTCACACAGTTCACAGCAACCTCCAGCTCCTGGGTTTAGGTGCTTCTCTTGCCTCTGCTTCCTGAGTAGGTGGGACTTCAGGCACCTGCCACAATGCCTGGGTATTTTTTTGTTGCAATTTGGCCAGGGCTGTGTTTGAACCACCACACTCAGTATATGGGGCCAGCACCCTACTGTCTGAGCCACAGGCACCACCCCAGAAATCAGTTCTTAAACTACCATCTTCATTTGCCTCTATATTCAGGTTTTTGTTAGTTATATTATTTCTATCAAGTGATAGTTTATTACACTTATATTCTATTTTGTTACTTTAATTCCCCAAGTTATTTTAACCTTAGTCTTATATTTAAAATGACTCAATGTTCATAGCTCATCATTTATATCTTGGTTGATGTAGTTGGCTCACAGTTTTTTTAAAGCTCAGGTAGTTTTTTTCCCTATGTACTTAGATATTTGAAAAAGTTATTGCACATATGAACAGTGAATAATGAAGCCCAGTGTCCCTGGGTTTTAATTTGGGTCTCATATTTTATATCCTTGATACCTTCTCAGACATGAGTTTATTATCCATAGCACTGAATGTGGAGAAATCTAAAGCTAGCTTAATTATTTTGTTTTTTAGGTAAGGTTTTTATGTTCCCATCTTTTCTGGATATTCTTAGGTTTTTTATTTTTATTTTTTGAAGTTTCTTAACTTTACTAGATTTTACATGGGTATTCATGAATATTTATTTCTGGTAGAATATTGTATGTCCTTTTAATTCCATAAATTCAAGTTTTCTTTTATCTTAGGAGTCTTTTTTTGCTATACCTTTAAATATGTTTGTTCTCTATTTGTTCTGTTCTTGTCTTTAAAAACACATGTCGCACCTTTTTGATTTCTTTCTACGTTCCATATCTACTGTTTTTTTCTCTAGCCTTTATTCTTTTCTATTTCATTTTGCTCAGTTTCCTCAAGATGTTGTGAATGTCTTGAGTATGTTTTCAGTGTTGCTTTTTCCATCAGAGCCTTTATTTCTGTGATGGTTTTATTTTGCTCTTTTACTTCCATCTCAAGATCTACTGATTTCTTTGTTTTAATTTATGTTGTCTTTACTTTTTTTCCTTGAGACTTTGTACTTCAGTTTTGGGATCTTGATTCAGAAAGACCATCTTAAGTTTTATGTGTTAAGTTTTATGAACTCATAGTTAATAGTCACGATTTTTATCTGTTATGGCAATAAAAATATTTTTGATGGAGGTGCTTTCTTATGATTTTTATTTGTTATGTTCCTTTTCTTCTTTATATGAACATGATTTTATTTTTTGCATAAATCTTTTGTTAAGTCCCTTTTGGTAATGAGGGAATTTTCTCCAGTTGTAGCAGAATAATATGTGAGATTATGGGAAGGGCCAGGGGTCCTCTGGGATAGTAGAAAAATTTTTTAGTTCATAGCAAGGTCCCAAATAACATGAGGGTGTGTGTGCATATACTATGTGCATACATGGACACCTATAACTATATCCACTGAATGGTTTCAGTAACCTCTTTTCATCCATCCATCCTTCATACAAATGTTTATTGTACACCAACTCTGCCAGATATTGCTCTAGGTTTGGAGAATATAGCAATAAATAAGTCAGAAAAAAATTCCTGCCTCCATGAAGTGTACCTTCTGTAGAGGATAAAGACTGACAGCCTCAAGCTGCTTATCATTCAGTTTCTCATCTGGTCTTGCAAACAGAGAGAGAGTTTCTTGAAGAGTTAGATTGTCTGCACATCCTTTACATTATCACATCCCCTACAACTGCAAGGTATCTTATGGGGTTTCAAGAGCTCCTTGAGCCTACCCATCACCTGTCTAGTGTTATTGTGTCTTACTCCTTAATGTGTATCAACTGCTTCAGAGAACGCTGCACTCTCAACCTAGTAACCATCTTCTTTCAGTTTCTTTTCTTTCCTTTCTTTCTTTCTTTTTTTTTTTTTCTGAGACAGAGTCTCATTTCATCGCCCTCAGTAGAGTGCCGTGGGGTCACAGCTCACAGCAACCTCAAACTCTTGGGCTTAAGCGATTGTCTTGCCTCAGCCTCCCAAATAGCTGTGACTACAATGCCTGACTATTTTTTGTTGTATGTGTCATTGTTGTTTAGTTGGCCTAGGCCAGGTTTGAACTGCCAGCCTTGGTGTATATGGCTGGCACCATAAACACTGTGCTACGGGTGCTGAGCCCCCTTTCTTTATTCTTATTTTCAACTAATGGAAATAGTCTTCTCATAAATTCATTCCCTATGGTTCATGTGGTGCTTACCCTTTCATTCCCCTTATCACCCATTGCTCTCTGGGTGAAGGCACAGTCTTCTCATTGGAATCATTAGCCATGAGGACAGTGTAAGCTCAGAGCTACCAAGGTCCATCTTTGCCACAATATTGAAAATGTTGTCTGGGAATAAAATCTGTGCAGGAAGTGAAAATGTGTAGATGATTAAATTTTCTTTAAGTTTTAAAATAAGGGGTTGGTCCACAATAATGTCAATACCTACTACATTCTGAAATTTTACTGTATTTTATTAAATACCTTCCATGCATTAAGTTCATTTAATTTTTATGACAATTTTATGAGGCATATGTATTGTCCTCCCCTCTTCTCATAACTGAGAAAATTGAATCCCACAAGAGGAATTCTGTGTAAATGGTTTTGTTCACATATTAAGTTTGACTTCTATTGGTAGCTGGCTTAATAGTGAGATCACGAAAAGAATTTGTCAAATAAATAGCTGAACCAAGATTTCTTTGACCTCAGGGTCCATGCCCTTAAACGCTATCAATAAATTGAAACATTTGGTTACTTGTCAGATTACCTAAACTCTGGATATCTGTAGTTGTTTCCAGGTCTAACAGTCCAAGTTTCTAGAAAATTTGAAATGATTAATAATAGAAATAAATGTATACTTCCTCCAGATTCAACATTTATTTTACAGTGAAAAGAAAGTAAAATATGTATCTACCTGTCTGTCCCTCTATTCTGAATTGGTCTTGAGTTGTTTTTACAACACGAGTATCAGAGATTTTCTTTAATATGCCATCTTGAGGGCATTGTTCTAGAACCTTTGGATAAATCACATGAAACCCATATGAATTAGCTGATATTTAACTACTTTTAACCAAACAAAAATGGCAATATCAGTAAGGAGATTAGGAAAGCATATGTGTGTGTGTGTGTGTGTGTGTGTGTGTGTGTGTGCGCGCGCGCATCTGTACTATAAGGAAAGTCGTTTTTACCCTAAATAGGTTTTCAAAAGACTTACATAATTAAAACTATCAGTTAAGTGTACTCAGCTGAATTATTATAAAGGCTTCCTTTGAAACATGACTACTTACTTTAAGTCATATACACACCCTTGAGTCATTTTAATTGGCATAAAGTTGACATGAAGGAAAATAGCTCTGTTAGACAATCACTTCTGCTTCAGAGAATATATTTACTTCATCAATGGCTTTTAAAGTAAGCATTGCCCACCTGTAATCCCAGCTTCTGGGAGGCTGAGGCAGGTGGATTGCCTGAGCTGAAAGATTGGAGACCAGTCTGAGCCAGAGCAAGACCTTGTCTCTAAAACTAGCTGGGCATTGTGTTGGGCACCTGTAGTCCCAGATACTTGGGAGGCTGAGACAAGAGAATCCCTTGAGCCCAATTGTTTGAGGTTGCTGTGAGCTATGACGCCATAGCACTCTAACGAGGGTGTCTCCAATAAAAAAAAAAGAAAGAAAAAAAATTGCCCTAGATATTTAGATTTTTACTGCTAATGTTGCATATTTCAGGTATATTTTGTCATAAAACTTTAGCTTTGGTTTAACATTTTGGATTGAAGTTTTGGATTATAGGTGACATAAGCTTTCTGTGGTCAATATAACTCATTGAGTTCACAGGTGAATTGTGCTCAACTATATCAAGTATCTTCTACATTTGTGATATCATCTTCATCCAACTAGCACAAGCCCAAACCTACCTTTTCTCTAGTTTTTCTCATCTCCATAAATAGATCCCTGTGTTGTTCAAGGCAGAAAGTAGGGAAGACGTTGATAGCAGAATAATAGTGTGTTTGAATGCATAAAATGAAATTAACAGGATTATAATGTAAAACAAGTGTGCTGATATACAATTACCAAAATACTAAAATAAATTTATGATTAGCAGTATGAGTGTTTCTTTATTAACATGTTAAGCAACAATATCTAGAAGTAATGTGGTAAACTATATTTCAAGATAGCAATGACAATAAGGGGATATAAAAATATCTGTAATTTCTTCTAACAAAAAAGTTGTAAGTGCTCCCAACCCAATGGTGGTTTGCTGTCTACCTTAAGGAAATGCTGAATTTCAGTTAGATGGTCTGTGAAAATAAAGATGCAATTTTTTCCCCAACCAAGTTCATGGGCCTTAGTTATAAAACCCTAAAAAACTACTTAGAGATCACATCTGGTGTCCCAAAGGGGAAGGGCATAGGGCAGTGACTTCAAGTAGGGAGGGAGAAGAGAAATTCCTTGCACAAGAGAAAAGTTGACATTTTTTGTCCCTAGAGTAGAAGTTTCACATCACTGTTTGTTAATGGCTTGGGAAGAGGCTAATACCTGGGAAGTCATGGCTGCTTGACATATCTGGGGGCTCCATCCTAAGCATCAGGGTTCCAATCATCAGTAGAGCACCTTTGTGGTCCATTTGCCTCAGCATGGACAACAGGAATTTTTGTGATATGGACTGGAAATTAGAGGTGCCTCCCAGAGTGTTTTGCTGCTCTGCGTGGGTACTGGGCTCCATTATATATTTTCTCTCTCTCTCTCTCTTTTTTTTTTTTTTTTTTTGAAATGGAGTCTTACTCTATTACCCCAGGTTAGAGTGCTGTGGCACCATAGTTCACAGCAACCTCAAACTCCTGAATTCTCCTGCCTTAGCCTCCCAAGTAGCTAGGATCATAGGCACTGGACAGATTCTGTTGATCAGGCTGGTTTCAGACTCCTGAGCTCAAGCAATCCACCTGCCTTGGTTTCTCAAAGTGCTAGAGTTACAGGCATGAGCCACTGTGCCCAGCCATCCATTATATATTTTCAAGTTGTCAAGATGGGAAAAAGGCCACAGAGAAGCAGGAGAGAGGCTCAGTTTAAATTATTTTAGAGGTAAGAAAGAATTTCTAGGGTTTTTTTCCCCCTCTTTTTCTTTGACATTTCATACTTGCTACACATAATTGTCTCTTCTCTTTTTCTTAATTTTTAAACCCATTCACAAAGCCTATCTTGCTGACTCTACCTCATGTGCTGGAGTGTCTCTCCCATCACCACGCCTAGGTTGCTATATTCCTCTGCTGCTAGACCCCTGTGCATGCTGCCTTCACTCCTCTTGCCACCCTCAAAAATGTTCTTCACCCTTTCACCATGGGTGCTGGTTTACTTTCCAACCACAAATCTCAAAACTGTAAATGGTTTCCTTTTCCCTTTGGATAAAGTCTCAACTCCTTAACCTGGCCTTGAAGACCCTCCTTGAGCAAGCCCTGAATACTTCTCCCAGCCTCATCCTGTTTGACTTTTCCCTGGATTCCTTTAGCCTCTGACTACAGTTCTTTTATAGCATTTGTTATATTGCCCTGAATTCCAGGCCTTTCTATACACCATTCCATTCTAGACTCCCTCTAGAGTGGAGGACCACCTCACCAATGAATGGTACCCTCAGGGTTATGCAGTGCACTATCTATACAACCTTACACTACAATCCTGTCTCCTGACTTTTTTCCTCCCACACTTACTTTTCTTTCCTTTTTTCTTCTTTCTTTCTTTCTTTTTTTTTTTTGAGACAGAGTTTCACCCCTCTACACCCTCAGTAGAGTGCTATGGTGTCACAGCTCACAGCAGCCTCCAACTCTTGGGCTTAGGTGATTCTCTTGCTTCAGCCTCCCGAGTAACTGGGACTTACAGGTACCCACCATAATGCCCTACTATTTTTGTTATTGTTGCAGTTTAGCCGGGGCTGGGTTTGAACCTACCACCCTTGGTATATGGGGCTGGCGCCCTACCCACTAAGCCACAGGCTCCACCTCCCTCTCACACTTTCATAAAAATATTTTATCCAACCCTTTGGCTTTAATTAAATCCACCTACGTGTGTTCCAGTTAATATTTCCATTTCTGGCACTCATATCACTTTTGATGTTTTGTCTTCCCACTAGGCTATAATTTTCATGAGAACAAATACCACGTCTGTCTTAGCCAGAACTATTTTCCAGCACCAGTATAGCACCTGACGCATTGTAGGTGCTCATTCAGCCATTCACTGATATTTACTACACACCTCTTATGTGCCGAAGCATAACACACACAGTTAATAAATATTTGTTGCTGAGTTTTAGAATTGGTGATTGACTTGCATTGAACCATCCATAGCTTCTTGCCTGTTCAGTCTTGTTTGTATCTTGGCATAATGGAGTTACCATTTTTTTTTTTTTTTTTTTTTGAGACAGAGTCTCATTATTACTCTTGGTAGAGTCCTGTGGCATCACAGCTGACAGCAACCTCCAACTCGTGGGCTTAGGTGATTCTCTTGCCTCAGCCTCCTGCATAGCTGGGACTATAGGCACCCACAGCAATGCCTGGCTGAATCACCATTTTAATATAATGATCATGCCATCAATTCTTTGGAGTAGGCCAATTCACATGTTAAATAACTTACTATATTTAATATAACATATTAAGTATGACTTAATATGGAAGACTTAAAAAAAGAACTGCTTTTGAGTTCGGAAAATTTAGCCATTTTGTTATTTAAGGACATTCATATACATTTTTCTCTTAATTTCTCCTGCCCTTCAACCCACATCTAGTTTCCCTCTCATAAAATATCAATTGTTGTATATCTAGAGTCCTGAGCTTTATCTTCACAAGCATCACCTGCTTTCATTACTAAGTTGATTCGTAAGAGAAATCTAATTTAGACCTTACACCAAATTTATAATTTAGGGATTACAACAGACTAAAAAGCCTCTGTAAGGCAAAGGAAACAATCAACAAGTGAAAAAGCAATCTAAAGGAAGGAAGAAGATATTTGCAAACCATATATACTTGATAAAGGCTTAAAAGCCAAGAATACATCTCTAAAAAGACATACAATGGCCAACAGATGTGTGAAAGAAAATGTTCATTATTGCTAATGAACAGGGAAATGCAAATCAAAACTACATTAGTAAAGAGACAAGAGATGACAAGTGTTTGCAAAGGTGAGGAAAAAAGAGAACACTTGTACACTATTGGTGGGATTGAAAACAGTATAAAGATTCCTCAGAAACTTAAAAATAAAACTACCCTATGACTCAGATTTTTTTTCTGGCTATATACTCAAAGGAAATGAAATAAGTATGTTGAAGAGAGATCTGTACTCCCAAGTTCACTGAAACATTATATGCAATAGCCAAGACACAGAATCAACCAACGTATATACTGGAAGATGAATGGATTAAAAAAAAAGTGGTATATTTACACACAATGGGATACTATTCAGCCTTCAAAAAATAAATCCTGTCAAGAACAGCAACATGGATGACCCTGGAGGACGTTATGTTAAGTGAAATAAACCAGGCACAGAAAGATAAATACTGTGTGGTTTCACTTACCTGTGGGATCCAAAGTCATTGAACTTACAGAAGCAGAGAGTAGCACAGTGGTTACCAGAGGGGTTGGAGGAGATGTTGGTCAAAGAATACAAAATTTCAATTACATAGGAGGAAAACATTCAAGAGATCTATTATACCGAATGGTGACTGTAGTAGATAACATATTGTATACTTGAAAATTGCTAAGTGAATAGATTTTTAAGTGCAGTTACCACAAATATATGTAAGGTACCACATATGTTAATTAGCTTGATTTAGCCATTTCATAATGTATACATATTTCAAAGCATTATGTTGTACATCAAAAATACAATTTTCACGTGCAAATTAAATTTGATTTAAAGAATCTTTGAAGAAGTGACATTCACATACTGGATTTAGAATACACACCTAACTTTATAGCCATGTTTGAATAAAGCAAATGAAAACTGTCTTGCAAACTGGACAGTGGAAATTTAATATAAAATTCTAAATTGACAGCAATTACTTCTCCCCTTCTTTTTGTTCTTCCTTGCCATAAAACAGAATTCTCTATCGTTTTTCCCTTGGACTAGCCAACTTCTTTGTCAATCTTAAATTTTCAGACCTATTTTTCAAAGAATCTTTCTAGATACAGTGCAGAATTTCATGGCAAGAAAATCCAATGCTTATTTAAAGTTTCTCAAACAAAAGGATTTAGGTTGTTTGCAAAGTCCAATTTCTGTGCTTCAAAAAATAACATGTGACTTAGGTTTTGAATTTATATACAAACTCTGATCATTATCCTAATACTCTGAACCAGACCATTTCTGTATTCATATCACATAAACAGATTCTAAGAACTCTGTCCCCAACACTCAGATCACCAGTTCATGGAATTGGAATGAAAATTATAATCAGGTGAAGGTTTATTTTTAAGGAAATTTCAATCTAAAACAAAGTTAACCTTAAAGCATAAGTTTTATTCTTCCAGACAATCTTTAGTTTCTCACTGTAACTACAGTTGGCCAAAACTGTGTGAAGTAGCTAGTCTTTGGAAAGCCTTTAGGAAATAACTTTTTGAGACTGTGCTCTGCTAACATGCCATGACTAATCATTGGAGAAACTGTGGCCAGGTCTCCAAGTCATTTTGTGCCTCCTACTTGGTGCAAGAGTTCTAGGACAAAGTCTGTTAGCCTTGGTTTGGTTGCCACTCTGCTCCTATTCAATGAAATTGTGGTGGTTGGGGCAAGTTGAAGAGTACGGCAGCATTGACCATACAGTTCCATTGTTCAATCAAAACCTTAGGGTTTGTACAGACAAGTCCTGGGAGTCTCAGAGATGAGATGGAAAGGAGAGGGAGGAAGTGGAGAAGGAATCTACTGAAAGCTATTTTTCGGGCACTCTGCTTAGCTTTTCACACACATTATTTCATTTATTCTCCGTTATATTTCTTAGACACAAACTCCCCACCATTCTGGATTCTGACACTCAACAAAAAGATTATTTGGCATCCTGTGATTCAGCCAGGAGAACTCAAATGTATGGACTGGCTACTAATTTCTAGCCAGTCTCTCTTGTCTGACTCCTTAACTCAGCTCATCTAGATTCCTGTTGGGAGACAAACACTTCCTTAAGAGCAGACCCTCTAGGGCTCCATGGTGACCATCTGACATCCTTTTCACTTCTGTTCAAGACTGCAAGAAAATAAAAAGCAACTCCTTTCTAGAGGGCTTGGAACCCTTGCTATGTAACAGATCTCTGATTGGCTCTTAGACTAAAATAACTGAACCAACAAGATATTTTAGAAGCAGTTATTTGTTGCATTCTCAAGTTATGATGAATATTATAGCTTATAACTCTTGGGTAAATCTATTTCAATCCTAAATTAAAGATTAGCACACATTTTTCCCCCACAAATAATTTTAAATGTGGAAAGAATTGCACAAATACCAGCACCCATAAGGTTAACTCATCAAAAATCCTTTCATCAAGGACTGGAATTATACTCTATCCCAAATCAAGCCAAGCAAATCACAATGGTGCCTATCTAATAAATCCTATATATATGGTGGGTGTATATTTAAAACCATATTTATTAGAGAAAAAGACTTGATAGGTTACTAAAGTATGTACCTCTGTTCAGATTCTCCTTGTAGAAACTACATAGGAAAAAAGTTTTAATTCGTATTTTCCAGACTAATAAGCTTTTACCTACAAGTTACTATATCCATTTAGATCATAAATATTATACCATAATTTTTAAAAACTTTTAAAAACTATAACAGCTGATATATGAAAAAACTGATAAAATGAACACCTAGCAAAATTGATCAAGAAAAACAAAAAACATGATATGTTTTTGTACTAGTAATGAAAAAAAGCTACAACTATAAATACTATATAAATTTAGAAAATAAGAGAATATGACAAATTGTATTTTCACACATTTCAAAAATTAAGAGAAATTGATGTGTCAATTAAAAAAAAAAAAAAAAATGACCCAAATAGAAAGGGAAAACTCTGGACCATGTCTCTCTCTCTCCTTCTCTCCTTTATGAGAAGGACCCACTTCCAATCTCTTTGAAAGTGCTCTAAACTTTCTCTTTATTCTTCCTAAATAAAATCTCTCTGTCATCCTGGAAAAAAAGAGGAAAATTTTGACAAATGATAATTAAATAAATTCATTCTTTTTTTTTCCCCCTCTCTCTCCATCCCCTACATTTCAAAAAACTCCCATGAAGCAAATACATCTTACAACCCTGTAAGTCCGCCTCTAGGTACATACCTCCTACCCCCAAAACTGGCACAATTGACTTATACAGGAATATACAAGGATGTTCACTGTAGCGTTTTTTTTGGAAGAATTAACTTTGGGGAACAACTTAAGCTCACTAACAGGAAAATGAATAAATAAATTCTGATTTAGTTACATAATAAAATACTATGTAGTCATAAAAATAGACTATCTGCATCAATCTTAATTTCTCTTGAACTAACAGAGTCAAGAAATTAAATTGTGGCTTGGTGCCCGAAGCACAGTGGTTACGGTGCCAGCCACATACACCGAGGCTGGCAGGTTCGAACCCGACCTGGGTCAGCTAAACAACAATGACAACAGTAACAAAAAAATAGCTGGGCGCTGTAGCAGGTGCCTGTAGTCGCAGCTACTTGGGAGCTGAGGCAAGGGAATTGCTTAAGCCTGGGAGTTTGAGGTTGCTATGAGCTGTGATGTCATAGCACTCTACCAAGAATGACATACTGAGACTCTGTCTCAAAAAAATTGTGAGATAATACACAAAATATGCCACTTAATTAAAATAAAATACAAATAATTAGTAAAATAAAATCCTATTGTATTTCTGGATGTGGTCATATGTGATCAAATAACAGAGGAAAGTGCATGTCGACTCCAGCAAACTAATGTCTTTGGCAGAATGAAGGAAATGAAACCGAAACAAAGAGGAAGTTAGCTGTAACGTTTGTTTTTTGTTTTGGTGTTTTTTTTTTTTTTTTGCAGTTTTTGGCCAGTGCTGTGTTTGAACCCATTACTTCTGGTACATGGGGCTGGTGCCCTACTCCTTTGAGCCACAGGTGCCGCCCTAATGTTTCCCATTTTTTAAACACAAGCTCCTGCAAGCTTTCAGTGCTTTCTTGAAGGTGTGTATGTAGGGTATTTACTACAATACACTGTATATCTTTATGCATTTTAAATATGCCATAATAAAGAACCTTCAATTAACATGCAGAGAGTAGCTAGCATATGAGTAAATATAGTTACAAACTAAATGATGCTATTGAAAAACATTTTGCCAACTTGGAAACCCTAGAAACTTCATCATTAAAAAAATTTTCTTACATGCAGAACAAATCATTTTTTTCCTTTTCTGCAAATCTTGAGGACATAAAAGCATGATTGAATTGACATCATTTAAAAAATCTGAGACTATGGAAGCTATTAATATTAAATATAGCAGAATACATTAACAAATGGAAGAACAAAGCATGCTGTTGGCTGGGAAGAATCGACATTGTTAAAACGTCTATACTATCCAAAGTATTCTAATTAATTATTGGATTTAATGCAATCCCCATTAATTATTAAATGTAGCATTCTCTCTGAATTTACATTATAGGGCTCTCCTTTAAACATGTGGGTATTTTGCCCATGTTATCATGTTTAATGCAGGATTAAATTTGAGTTTGTAAGCAAGAAAATTATGATTTATAATTTTTAATATAACAGTTCTGAGAATTATGAGTAAAACAAAATTCCATGTTGTATGGATATCTTGCTGGACATCATAGATAAGTTTTTATAATCATTAAAAAGGAAAACCTTGTAAAGAATAACAAATTGGTATTCTAAATATTTAAAGAGAAAAATATCCATTATTCCTAGAGAAATTGAAGCTTCTAAGAATTTCTTACTGAGATTAAAGCTGATACAGGAAATAAAAAGTTAGATATAAAACACCTAGCAATTCACATTTTCAAAATAATCCATCTGTGATAGTTAAGGACCTTAAGTTTCATTCAATATTTATCTATTTTGCCTTGTTTTATATATTCATGTTGGTAGAATTTCAATGCATGCATCACATACTATATGTATATAGAATGTAAAACTACATAGGGTTCAAATTCAACGTACAATTTCTAATAAATTTTCTAGAACTGAAAGGTAAAATTGCTAATAAATTATAACTTTACCAGTAAGTGCTAAGAAAATGGTCTAAGAGTTTCTTGCATTTGTCAGATGTAATTAATCATCAGCCATTGTAATTACTGAGTAATGACCAACAGTGTCAACAGCATGAAGTATAGACACACACCTCCACTGGAGCTCCTGCAAGCTTTTAGGACTGAGCCAGAACACAGCTTAAGTGGTCTGTCCAAGGCTAATCAATACGTATTATCAGTGTCATTAGCTCAGGGAGGCGGACCATTACATTGCTACTTTCACAGTGGCTTCCTTGTAGCCCTCTGTTGAGGGTAAGGGTTAAGAAGGTTAAAACTACAGGTTTGAACCTAAGTGATCCTGCTCTCTCATTCTAGTCTGTGACCTCACTTTTAATCAGGACAGTGCTTCTCTTTGATTACAAGAAAAAAAAACTAAAAATGACTCAGAAATCAACTAATTTAGTCCTTCTGTTTTACAGATAGCAAATAGGAAGCCCTACAACTTCTGCTCCTCAAGTGAGATTACAGTGTTGAAAGGGGAGAAAAGAGTAACTTCATGGGAGAAAGTAGAGAAACCTGATAGCCTCCTTACACAGGTGATCAAGGTTAACATCAGTGATAAATCATGTTGGTAGTATGTGCCCTTGGTATAAGTGATGACCATGACATTGTGCCTGTGTAGTCTTCTCCCTAAAAGCCTGTAACCCTGGTATAATCATGAGAAAAACATCAGACAAGTCCCATTGAGGGATGGTTTACAAAATACCTGACCAGTACTCTTCAAAACTGCCAGGGCCATCATAAACAAGAAAACTCTCAGATTGTCAGAGTCAAGAGTTGCTTAGGGAGATAATAATGACTGTTAGTCTAAGTGGACTGCCATAACTAAATACCGTAGACTGGGTGAGTGAAGCAACAGATAATCATTTCTCATAGTTCTGGAGGCTGGGAAGTCCAAGATCAAGGTGCCAGTCTATATACAGCTGATCTGTCTTCCTCTTTTTAAGGACACTAATCCCATCACAGGAACCCTACCCTCATGACTTTATGTAAACCTCCCAAACGCCCCATCTCTGTGTAAATACCATCATATTGGGGTTATAGAACTTAAACATGAAGGAGGACACCAACATTCAGTCCATAACAATGATAGAATGTAATGTGGTATCCTGGATGGCATCCTGGCACCAAAAAAGGTTGGTAGGTGAAAATGAAGGAAGTAAGATATGGATTTTAGTTAATGTAATAAATATTGGTTCATCAATTGTGAGAAATATGCCAAATAAGATAATGTAATATGGAATAAAAGATGTTAATAATTAGGTGTTATAGGCTGAGCCGTATATCCTCAAAATTCATATATTGAAGTCCTTGCCCCTGGGACCTTAGAAAGTGATTGTATGTGGAGGTAGGGCCTTTAAAGAGGTAGGTAAGTTAAAAGGAGATCATTAGGGTAGGCCCCAATTTAGTGTGACTGGTGTCCTCATAAGAAGAGGTGATTAGGATACAGACTGAGGACAACCTTTGAGGATACGGTGAAAAGGAGGCCATCTACAAGTGAAGGAGAAGGGCTTCAGAGAAAACCAATCCTGCCTACCTCTTCATCTTGGACTTCCAGCCTTCCGGATGGATAGCAAATAAATTTGTTTTGTTTAAGTCACCCACTATATAGCATTTTGTTTTGGTGGCCCTAGCAAACTAATACATAAGAAAAAACAGGTGTTGGGTGTATGGGAATTACTCCTGCTATCTTTATAATGTTAGATGTAAACTGTTCAAAGAGAGAAAATTTATTTTTTACCCTTAAAAAAAAAAAACTTTGAGATAGGGTCATTGTATCACTAAAGCTAGTCTTCAACTCTTGGACTCAAACAATCCTCCCACCTCAGCCACCAGAGTGGCTGAGATTACAGGTGCAATGGCTCCCCATTTTTTCTACTGTGGTAAAATGCACATAAAATTTACCATCTTAATATTTTTAAATATCAAGTAATATTATTAAGCACATTCCTGATGTTGTACAACCAATACTACTATCCATTTCCATAACTCTTCTTATCTAGTAAAACTGAAATTTTATACCTATCAAGCAGTAAGTCTCTATTCTCTTCTCTTTCCAGCCCCTGGCAATCACCATTCTACAGAAAGTTTATTTTTCAGAAGTGAAGCCCAATGAGGTTAAACAAGGCTGCACATGAGTCAAAAGTATCATTGTGAAGCCCAGTTATACCTCTTAATATATGGGAAAGTTATTTACCCTCTTTAAAATTTTGTTTATTCGTAAAATGAAGATGTTTATATCTGCCTTAATTATTTTACAGGGTTAGCATGATGTCAGTGGAATTAATATATGCAAAAGCAATTTCATCAATGGGCCTGTTATTAAATATTCTGTCCAAATCCCATACCTATTATAGGTAGAGGTGAAGTTATTTAGAACTCTTGTCTGCTGTTCATCCAGCACCCCTCCCATCATTCCTGACTCGATATCAGAAAACCTCCATAGCCCAGTCATTCCAAGGGCACATTAGTAAGGTTGTAATCTGTGATGGCAGTCTGGTTTCCTAATTTAATGCTTATTTTTAACTGTGTCCTCGGGATATGATTTGCAGGTATGATTTCCATACCTTGGAAAGCAGCTCTGTGACTGATACTGATTTTGGATCAGTATTATTTGTGTATATGAAGGAAGGCATAGTTTTTTTATTAAGTATGATATTTTACAACTGATCTCCAAAGTGCAGCATCCAAGGCAATACTTTGGGGTGCACAAAAATATTACAGCTTTTATTATAATTCAAAAATTCATGTATTTTGAATTTCTTTTTTCATGTTTTATAATTTACGTGGTATATTAATATAGTAATATGTTTCTATGAAACATGCATACATACACATAGATTTTAGGGTACAAATATATTTTCGAGTGCCAGTTGACAGCATGAGCAAAAGTGTTTGGAGTTCACTTAATGAGAAGGCAGGGGAAATAGGACCACTGGATGAACAAGTACAAACTAGACTCTTAGTCTTTCTTCCCTTAATACATTATAGAGATGAGTAGCACATTTTAATCTCTAGGGATATTTTCAAACTGTAGGTTCTGATAGGTATTACTCATATGCCTTGTACAAATTATCTTTCTACGTCCCAGGTCCTTCTTCCTTAAGGGGGGGAATCACAAGAGTACCTACCTCATGTTATATTTCTCAGCTAAGAGAAGAATGATGAGGAAACTGAATCCTCAGGATGGAAACTTTCTCGATCAGAAGGCCAGGCTGGGCACGGTGGCTCATGCCTGTAATCCCAGCACTCTGGGAGGCCAAGGCAGGTGGATTGCTTGAGCTCAGGAATTTGAAACCAGCCTGAGCAACAGCAAGACCCCATCTCTACTAAAAATAGAAAAACTGAGGCAAGAGGATCGCTTGAGGTTGCTGTGAACTATAATAATGCCACTGCAATCTACCGAGGATGGCAAAGTGAATTGTGTCACTTTGCCATCCTCGGTAGAAGGATGGCCATGGGAGCACTGAATTGGAGACAAGATGGAAGGGGAGAGTCTGTCACAGAAATATCATCTGTTGCAGAAATATCAACACAATAAAAACTAAAAATGAGGCTCAGCACCCATACCACAGTGGTTACAGCACCAGCCACATACACCAAGGCTGGTGGGTTCGAACCTGGCTGGGCCAGCTAAAGCAACAATGACAACTGCAACAAAAAAGAAGGCCATGTGATTGTAAAACCTGCAGGCCACACCACTCAGACATCCCTTTCTCCTTGTTTAACAAACTATGAGCTTGACTTCCAGTGTTTCTGAGTCAGATCAAATCAGAGAAGACTGAGGTGCGGACAGCTGTGCCAGCACTTTCTGGGGTGAGCTGGCAGGAATGGCAGGAGCTGTTGCTGGGACCACTGTAACCAGGAAACTAGTTGAGTAACTGGAGAGGTTTGTGCTGGGCGCAGTACTGCTACTACTTAATTACTACCTACTTGTCTTTTGCAAAGAAATAGACTTATATATATTGCTAAAAGTAGACATTTACCTGATAAAAAGGTAAAAGGGAATATGGGGAAAATTTCAAGCAAAGGGAATAATATTTGCAGAGGTACAGCAGTGTGAAAATACATGGAGTATCAAAGGTCCTTAAGGGAAGACTCCAAGTAAATGTAAATGCCAAACCACTAAGCCATGATTCTTGTGGCCACTGCTATAGGCTTTGTGTATGGTAGATGTTTAATAAATATTATTTTGATAACTGAGTCTAACATATAAGAGATATTAGAATTACCTTGGGGGGGCAATCTCTTTTGAAATTACAACCCTGACCCTTGGGGGCTTTGATAAACACCCCATGAAGTACAAACCCCACTAGTAGTTTGTAAAATCACCTTAGAGTGTCATGACCATCATTTTAGAATAATGAAATAAATATGTCTGTATCCTGGGGCACAGTGTAAAATTGTACCATGGGTTATGTTCAAAAAAGTCTATAAGCCAATGTTCTACATGATAGTTGATTAAAGCTGTAGATAGGTTCTTGGTGATAATAACTGAAAAGGAACTGGTGGGACTTAGCAACTGATTTAATGTGGAAGTTAAAGGATGTGGATTCAAAACTTGTGGCTCAAGCTACTAGGTGAAATGCAATGCTATTAAAATTGGCATTAAGAACAAAAAAGTACACATGTTGTGGGATGCTTTGGGGGCTAGAATAGGGATTAGGGGAAGGATGTTGGTGAGATGACAATGAATTTTGTTGGTATATGTTGAATTTGAGATTCTACCCTGTTTCCCCGAAAATAAGACAGGATCTTATATTAAGTTTTGCTCCCAAAGATGCGCTAGGTCTTATTTTTAGGGGACGTCTTATCTTTCCTGTAAGTAGGTCTTATTTTCTGCTTATTTTTGGAGGATGTCTTATTTTCGGGGAAACAGGGTAGCAGGTTACCCAAGTGGGGTTGTCCAAGTAATAGGAAATGTAGTCTA
Organism: Loris lydekkerianus; assembly: GCA_963574355.1. Taxonomy (NCBI): domain Eukaryota; kingdom Metazoa; phylum Chordata; class Mammalia; order Primates; family Lorisidae; genus Loris; species Loris lydekkerianus. The sequence continues at coordinate 22,105 of CAUYPK010015515.1, forward strand.
AAGCACAGTGATAAAATCTAGTAGTCATAATTATCCAGGTGATAGATGACATGTTAAATTGGATGAGATTTTCTAAGGAGCCTGAGTAGTATGCCAAAAAGACAAAAGATGGAATCCTCTGAGAGGTCAATCTTGACTAAGTCATGGGAGCAGTGAATTGGAGACAAGATGGAAGGGGAGAGTCTGTCACAGAAATATCATCTGTTGCAGAAATATCAACACAATAAAAACTAAAAATGAGGCTCAGCACCCATACCACAGTGGTTACAGCACTAGCCACATACACCAAGGCTGGTGGGTTCGAACCTGGCTGGGCCAGCTAAAGCAACAATGACAACTGCAACAAAAAAATAGCCGGGTGTTGTGATGGGCACATGTAGTCCCAGCTAGTAGGGAGGCTGAGGCAAGAGAATCGCTTAAACCCAAGAGTTTGAGATTGCTGTGAGCTATGATGCCATGACACTCTACCCAGGGTGACATAGTGAGACTCTGTCTCAAAAAACACCCCCCAAAACTAAAAACTAATGTTTTAAATAGTTGAGAGTTATTAGGAACCTTCATGAGAGCAGTTACTTCAGAGGTGAGTAATGGGATAGCAAACCAGATTTTGGCAGGTTGGAATGGGAACTGGAACATGCAGTCTTCTCTTTAGGGCATGAAAGGAAGTAAACTGGTAGAGGGATAACTGTGGGGCGATAGGGTGACAAGCAGAATTTTTATAATAAGAAAATTACATAGTATTTGTGGGTAGAGGTGAAGGATTAAGGATGTTGATAATAGCAAATAGACAGTGCTTCCTATGTGCCAGGAAGTATTCTAACCATTTCGCATAGATTAGCTCATTTCAGTCTTCACAGCAACATTGAGATGGGGACTCTTACATTCCCCTTTTTACAAATGAGGAAAGTGAGGCAGAGAAAGGTTAAGCAGATTGAGCAGGGACAGATACCACTGATATCAGGGACAGCATTTGAATCCAGATTGAGGTACTAGAGTTTGTGCTCTTCTGTGCTTTGCTAGAAAGAGGAAGGTGCAAGAGAATAAAGGGCTAGGATCCCTTATTCAGAATTTGGGGGGCCAGATGTGTTTTGGAATTCAGAATTTTTCAGATTTTAGAAAGGTAATATATATATATATGTTTTATTATACCCAGTCAGGATCTGCGGCTGCACTTTGAAATAACCACATTGATAATTGATATTTTTGTAGTAAGTGTGAGTAAATGTAAGACTAACCTCATGTCAGTGTGGGGGAGATTCTGCTGCAGTGTGAGTTGCCAAAAAAAAAAAAAAAAAAAAAGTCAGTTTTCACAGCTATTTGGATTACTTGTGGATAAGGAATTGTGTTTCTATAAGAGCGATGTGGTGTCTCAGAAAGAGAATAGTGATGAAGGGTTAGCCTTGGGAAGGCTTGGGAACACCTGTTCCTTTGTGAAGGCAAAAAACAAAATTTAAAAGGTGAGTTCTCAGCCTCTCAACTACCACAAGAAGCTCTTTGTTCTTTTTTTTTTTGTTTTTTTTAGACAGTTTTGTCATGCTGCCTTTGATAGAGTGCTATGGCATCATAGCTCACAACAACTTCAAACTCTTAGGCTCAAATGATGCTCTTCCTGGGCTTAAGTGATCCTTTTAGCCTCCCAAGTAGCAGGGACTACTGGAGCCTACCATTACACCAGGCTATTTTTAGAGACAGCGTCTCTGTCTTGCTCAGACTGGTCTCTGAACTCCTGAGCTCAAGTAATCCACTGGCCATGGCCTTGGCCTTTCATTGTGCTGGGATTACAGGCATGAGCCACCGTGCCTGGCCATTGAAACTCTGTTTTCTTATTAGGTTTGACATCAGATCTATGTTACCTTCTTTCCCTTTAGGCAACATTGGTGTCCCATGAAAATTTTTAAAGATCATTAATTAAATTCTTTTTCAAAGTAGGTCAATGCTGTAAGCCTATTCTTTTTTTTGGTTCTTTTTTGGGGGAATCAACATAATTTAAGTGTGTTGTGGAAGTTTAACTATAGGTTCAAGTGTGCCATGAGGTTAAAAAAGATTGAAAAACACTGCCTTAAGGCCTTGAACACCTGTCCTTGCTTTTCTTCTGAAAAGTCCATGCATTTTACTCATTCTACCAGTAGCATCTGCAGGTGATTCTGCCTCTCTCTGCCAGGTGCAAGTGAGACTGAAGAGAGAGATTGAGAGACACAGGATGCTACTATAGCAATTCTTAATAGGCCCTGTTTCCCTTTTTAATTATTTATTTAGTTACCCAGCAGGAAAAAAAATCTTAGAAAATCATTAAAGCCTTGCAGAGTGCTTAAGGGATAAGTAAACAAAACTGAAAGACTCACTGTGACCCCCCCAGGAAAAGAGGATAGGAGGTGGTAGAAAGAGGTTATGAACCAGGCTAACAGAGAGAAAGAGTGGGAATCTGTGTGGAACTAAGGCAGACTGAGAAGCACCCCTCAACTGTATGCATTTCCCCCAGAATGGCTTTACTGTGAGGCCTTGGGCCTCCCATTCCCAGCCAATACAGGGCTCAGGTCACAAGGATCCCAGGTTTCTTTGTTTATCAGATGTGGGGCAAAGAGTCCTTAACACGATTAGATAGAAGAGGGGAAATTTTCCTGGAGTTCCCAAGGTGACCCCAACATACTAATCCAGAAAAACATTGTTAAATATAGTGCAGGGTATTAGACTATTTCTAGTAGTGCTTAAGGTACATGTTAAGCTAAAAACCTGAGATGACATTCTGGTTGGTAACTAATATCTGGTGTAATATAACGATGTCAGGTATTTTAGAAGTTAAAAATTTTCAGGTAGGGGGTGGTGCCTGTGGCTCAAAGGAGTAGGGCGCCAGCCCCATATGCCAGAGGTGGTGGGTTCAAACCCAGCCCTGGCCAAAAACTGCAACAACAACAAAAAAAACTTTAAAAAATAAAAAAATGTTTTTGGTAGGCTGGACTGAAAATTTAATACTCAGTAAATGTAAAATATATTCTAAACAACTGACTTCTGGAACAAAACCCTATAGGTTGGGGACTGCCTATTTTTATATTCCCTACACCAAAGTGACTGAATTAGTAGTATAATAGAAATCAAAACATAATATATTCTTGTGACTCAACAGCATGGAAGCATCTTCAAACTCAATGCAAAATATTTTGGGGGCATTTTCTAAACCCAAAGAAAATGAATTGGCAAGCCACTCTACCTGGCTGTATTAATGGAGAAAATCCACTTTTATCTTTACAAGTAAAGTAGCTCTGTGGAATTCAATTATCAGTGTGGTATGATGATCAGATGGCAGCACAGATGGTATGATGATCAAATCTGCTAAGTTATAAAACTGAGAGAAATAGCAAATGTGTTAGGGAACAGTCACAGGCATTTTGGTCTTCTTTCACCTCTTCAATCCCCACCATCCAAAGAGGAACTGGGGATTGACATTCATATTGCATATAGAATTGAGGAAAAGCTGGAATTTTTAGCCTAGAAAAGACTTGTTAGTTGTGGAGAGGAGCAAAGTCAGTAAATAGTTTTGATTTCATCCATGGCAGCTCTAGTGAAGCTAAGACCAACACACACACACACACACCCCCCGTCCCCGCCAATGAGTACAGTGAGAACTGTCCGAGGGATGGGCACATTTATAGCCAGCCCTGACTCTAGCCATGTGATAAAAAACATTTGTATCCCCTTAATATTATTAAATTTTAAAAAAGGAAATTAGGTTAAAAAAAAGACCAATAGTAGTAGATTTTCTTCAGTATGCCAAAGAATAACATAATTCTTCAAAAATGTGATAGTAAACTCTTTTCACTATTTGTATTCAAAGGATGAGCACCACGAGTCAGGTATAGGAGATTCTTACATTGGGTAGGAGGCTAAAGTAGATGGCATGTAAGTCCCTCTTGCAATACTAAAACTCTGTAAGTCTGCAAAAATAACTACTCCCTGTTTCTTGCCCAAGCAACATGATATCCATAAAATTGGATGCCAGTGGGAAAATTCAAGTTGATGCTGAGACCCCAGTTGGTTATACAATTGTACAATCAAGTTTTAAGTGTTCTTGATGGAGCCAGCCAACCTGAGACTGCCCATTTCCTTAGTCATGGAGATGTACTTTTGGAAACCAAAATCTGCACTAGGCAAAAATCAGTTCAAGCCATGTGGCTTTCCAACAGGGTATGATTACAAAAAGACAAAAATTATTATAGCTCAGAAGAGGAAACATCAGCAGAACCTATTATCCTTATAAAACATGTCCTTTGATTTTGGACTCTACTGCATGCACTGCTTCTTGGGGTATCTAGTGGTCAGTGAGGTCAGGATAATGTTGCGTATCTCTCATTTTCTTTATATTGGCTCTAGAGAGACAGAGAAGCAAGAGTAGCTATTCTCATTTCTTTTCATAATAGCTGCAATTTAAAAAAATTCAAGTTTTTCAATGTTGGAAGTCAGATGGATTCTCTAATATGCCCCCTTGACTTCCATTTGATTTCTATAAGTAATAACAGCAAAGCATTGCTGTGTGCTCATACATAGAGTGATAATGAAAGTATGTCTTTCTCCTCTGTAACACCCACCAAGCCTGTAATTATTTGATTAGTGTAGGCCATCTGTCTAGAATGAAAATTCCATGAACTATGAGTAACTTATCTGTTTTGTTTAGCATTTCATTTCCAGTACCTACCATAGTGTTAGCACTTAAACAATACTGAATTAAATGAGCAAATCTAATAAGTGGACGATTGCCCGATCCTCCAATGCCCTTCACATAATATACATACACTTAATTCTTTTCTGGGGGCAGGGGGGACAGTTTCTTAAAATGACAGAAGCAATCTACATTTTGTTTCACAAATTACAGAAAGACAGACATACTTTCTTGTCCCCTTGTCCTGGAGCAGTGCAAAGATTCTATTTCTTCTTTTTAAATTAGTTCATTAATCCTTATTTTTAACTATGTCAAGTGGGCACTGGGATAATTCATAATGGTTTAATGAAAACTCATCTGGCTTTTGAGCTCTAGCTCCAAAGTACAAGAAAGCAAGCTTCTGAGTCCCAGATGGGAGAATGAGCTTCCTTCTTAGGTAAATTATCACCTGATGGGACAGGCAAGATGAGCAGTCTCATTAAGACATTTAAGTTAATGTGGATGCTCTCCTGCCTCTTAAAGACCTCCTAATGCCTTTCAGGAAACACTCATCTCTCAGAGGCTGGACAAAAGCCGCAGGATAGCATTTGCTACCTGGGGATTGGGAAGTGGGGAGATGGATAGGATTGTAGGATTAAATACTAACCTGCCTTGTCTTTCCATTTTGTCAGAACCCAGACCTAGGATAATTAATCCAGAATAATCTTTATAATATTGGTTTGTATATTGTTTATGTATTCCATAAACATCTTCATATATTATTTCATTTGAAATTTGTAAATAACACTGTGCAACAGTTAACATAAGTAGTATCATTATTATTATTCCCATTTGCGTGCATAAGAACTGCAGGGTTTTGGCTCAGTTCCCTGTAGCTCAGTGGTTAGGGCTCCAGCCACATGCACAAGGGCTGGTGGGTTTGAACCCAGTCCGGGCCTAAACAACAATAATAACAACAACAAAAAAATAGCCAGGCATTGTGGAGGGTGCCTGTAGTCCCAGCTACTTGGGAGGCTAAGGCAAGAGAATTGCTTAAGCCCAAGAGTTTGAGGTTGCTGTGAGCTGTGACGCCATGGCATTCTACTGAGGGTGACATAATGAGATGCTGTCTCCAAAATAAAGAAAGAAAGAAAGAAAGAAAAATAAAAGAACTGCAGGGTTTTAATGACTATTTCAGAGTAAAGTGCTAGTTAGAGGCAAACTGGCTCTCTTCACCTGTTGGTGGCAAAACAGTGTGGTGTGGCAATTGGAGGACTAAAACCCATTTAAATCCAGCTGCAATTTTTATCTCGGTGAGCTTAGAAAATTCATTTGCAACTTTGAGCTTTAGTTTTCTTAACAAATTTTTTAATAAGAGCTAAATAGAGGTTAGGAAGGGGGTATGTTACTATTTGTTCATGTTACCTCATGGAATTACTCTAAGGTAGGGATGGTAAAGGTTAAAGTGCTTTGTAAGATTTATAATAATATAACTGCGAGATGGTATTCTTATTCCCAACACAAATGAACAGCATGGAATTTTGGAGTTATGGAGACTTTGTTCCAGTTTCCTTTCTGGCTATGTGACTTTGGTTGAGTTCTTTAACCCTTCTAAGCCTCATTGTCCTCATGTGTAAAATGGGAACAATAAAATCTGCCTCTTAGGACTGATAGAAGAATTGAATGAAGTACGAGAACCAGAAGTTATTACATGGATAGTAATAGTGATATTAATAATGGTAGTTAATATTATGTGTTTTCTTTACAGTTGAAACTGACATTCAATAGTGGAATGATTTGGTCACAGGGTACACAGACAGCAGAGTAGCGAAAGACTCTCCATTCTTAGTGGTGCCATTGCTTAAAGCCCAGGTTTCCCTGATGATTGAAACAAAGCTTCTTCCCATTCACGCCCAATTCTGGATTTGTGGGAGTTTTCTAGCCCACTTAACCTGGAAGTGCTATACACGGAGATGAAACACATGTGTTTCTTGGTGCTCCCTCTGTTGATTAGCTGAACATTCCAAATAAAAGAACAAAGTGATGGAGAAAACTTTAGAATAAACAAATCATAAGTCACTTACTAGGTCACAGATGAAAGTTTTTAAGAATGAAGAAGAATCACACCGCATAGTAATTCATTTAGAAGTAATTCAAATATGGGAAGAAAGAGGGAAGATATTGGTGAAGAAAAGGGCATCTAAATACTCAAACAAGGCTGCTGAAATTGTGTTGGGACCTTGGGATTTAAATGAAGTTTTGACAGAAAGGAGCAAGAATGATTGATCTGGTTACTGCTGATACAGCCATTTAAATTTATCATTTCAACAAAACACCATGCATTTGCAATTTTATAAAATGTACTATAATTATACCACCTGTTGGGAACACCACCTGTTTTTGACATACAGGTTAGAAAAATTAGTTAAAAATCATTTAAGGTCTCCAAGAAACAGACTTTTAAATAAAAAAAGAAACTTACAGAAACCATATACAGTTGAACCTTGAATAATACAGGGGTTAAGGGCACCGATCCCCCACATAACTTGAAAATCCGTGCATAACTTTTGACTCACCCCAAACTTAACTATTAAGATTAAGAAAATTACAATTAATATGGAGATCATTCAGACCAAGAATGGTCCAAAATACTCAAGTATTTGAGGCAGGTATATGTAAAGCTCCTAAATTATAGACCAGTACTCAGCAAAGTGAGTGCCTACGATGATCCATTGGTGTGCGGAAAGAAAACACATGAACATTTCTTTTTCTTTATCTCACAGCTTTTGCCTTTACATTATTTATGTGTTTTAAGACAGAGTCTCAAGCTGTCACCCTGGGTAGAGTATTGTGGCGTCACAGCTCACAGCAACCTCAAACTCTTAGGCTTAAGTGATTCTCTTGCGTCAGTCACCCAAGTAACTGCGATTACAGGAGCCCACCACAGCACCCAGCTATTTTTTTGTAGCAATTGTCATTGTTTTAGCAGGCTGGGGATGGGTTTGAACCCACCAGCTTCAGTGTATGTGGCCAGCACCCTACCCACTGAGCTACGGGCACCACCTATTTATGTGTTTTAAAAATATGTATGAGGTAATTGGTACAGTAGTATAGTATGGAATTTATAAGTAAATGGGTTCAAAAACTTTATTGATAGCACCACACAATGAATTAAACCTGGAGATCACTAAATGATCAGTTCATTCTAAATTTTCCAGTGTAGAGTAGGCATTTACTCCTAGTTAAATATGATTTTTCCTCTTGCATCAATCTGTGAAAAACATTTAGTGAGTATGGATTATTTGCTCAGAGCTATGTTAGGCACAGATGGGACTATTAATGTCTAAGCCACAGACATTGTGTGACACAATCTCTCCACCTTCTAGAAGAGTCCATTCCATTGCTGAACAGCTGTTATCTTTAAAATATTCCTTGTTATAGTGAATCCAAATCTAACATATGAAAATCCAGTCTGAGCATACATTTCTATTGGCCTAAGTTTCTTCCATAAGGACGATGCCAAGTAGCCTTTAAATATCAGAAGACAGCTCAAGTCTAGCTTTTATTTTTCTCTTCCCCAGGGTCCTATGTGGGTACTTTCTACCCTCTTATATGGCAGTCACCTGAATTTACTTATTAATTCCTTTAAAAATGTGATTTGACTCACATTGAATTCAGTGAGATGACCATTTCTCTTGATTCTTATCAAGAATGTTTTTATAAAATTAATACTAATATTTTTGCAAGCCTCACCAATCTTTTGGATCTTTTTGTAGTTAATTACAGCTCCCACATGTTTTGGCCACAAACTCTGAACTAGGACTTTACCATTCTATACCTGTGCAATTTATTATTTAGAGCCAAATGCCAGGTTTCTATCATCCTGCACGTTTGGTCTGCAGCACAGCCTACTGTGTGACATAGTAGGATCTGTAACAGGGGTGTATAAAGTGCAATGACATGCAAAGAAGGAAGATATTTAAATGGTCACTGACATGTTTATATCGATTTAGGGTTGATAATCAGCTTGCATATCTATTTCATTTAATTATGAAAACAATTCTGCTGGATAAAAGGGGCTAGTAAATAGTCCCTAATTTCTGGGAGACCTGGAAGTTTAATGCATTTAAAAAGTAAGTTTTCTCCCTTTTAGAAAACCAGAAAAGAGTGGTCCTATTTTACTGGTCCCACAATTATTTTCCCAGATTCCTCAGAAATTCCACATTGTGCCCTCAGATATTTACTTTTAGCATCAAGGGATGTAATCCTTCCGGTTTGTTAGTGCAATTTCATTTAAAGTAATTTTGCCACCACTAGGTCAGCGGGTCTTGGTCTGCAGGACTCCTTTCCAAGTTTAAAGTCTATGAATAGAATTTGTCTAGGCCTCCTATTGTTGTTTTTTTACTATCTGCTAATTTTATGTTATCTTTTGGCAGTCAGCTTATCCTTCCTCTATTCTTAAGGCAGCTTTAACATGTCTCCTTTGTGTAAAATTTTATCTTCAATTCTCAGAATTCCTTTCCCTCTTTTTTCCAATATCTGACAATAAAATCTAGAAAGAATGATAGTAGTGTTAATAATAAAATGAAGCAAAATTTTTGGACCTGTCACCATTAATTGCTTTTATATTTTGGCCTTCCTTTACAAAATTTGTTTCTTTATTTCCTTTTTCAAAACAAACCTGGGTTATTGAACATCTGGGCTGGAATTTCTGCTGAAAAAAAAAAATATTCAGAGAGTCTTGAAGTATGTCCAAGTTCTTAAGTATTTTTCGTAAATAGGTAAAATCACTTGTTTGGAAAAAGAAAAAAGAATTCTTCTTTCTTCCATCTATGTGTTTCTTATCATGTTCACTGGTAAACAACTTTCATTAAAGGTATATGTTATATCTGAGGATAGCGGGTGATAGATTAAAAGGATGGATTCTTTTGTATACAATCGAGTAATTTCATTAGAAGAGGAATTTAACATCTTTTAATGTTGAATTATAACCTTATGTGAGAAAGCACTAAAATCTGATGATTTTTAAAAGTTATAGATGGATTTGCAAATTATTCTTAAGAGAGAAAAAGCAAATTTGTTCAATCTGTATTTTAATCTTCTTATTTTACTTGTAGAAAACATTTAAAAATTATGTTTCAGGCCTGTCTCTTAAAGACAGCTGCCACTAGTTTTGTTTTTAACATCAATGTACTTTGAAAGCTAACAATAACAATCTTAGGTAACAGCCTTAAGTAATAGGCTTAGGTTCAGGGATGTTTTATCAAGCATATCCCAGGCACATCTTCTTCCATGATGCCTCCCCCTAGGGCATGGAATCTGGCTTTCTAAAGGGGCCAGATGACAGAACTAGAAGTTCAGGGAAGTAACTTTGATCAGTGGGAAATAGGTGGGGACCATAAGTTCATTCTTACATCCTGCCTCAGGCCATGGGTTTTCCATACAGCCTGTTCACCGATAACCTGCATGAGTTCTTTTGCCATATTACCTGCCAGGTCTCTCAGAACCCACTGGAAAGCAGGAGCCATGGTGTTACCTCTTAGCTTTTTCTTTCTCTTAATTCTCACATTAACAAGTAATTGCTGTCTCACACTCTGTTTTCTAAGGAACTTGGGCTAAGATTAATTAAAAATATCCATTAACCAACACAGTAAATGTTCATGACAATCCATTATAATTGCATGAACCTATATGAAAGGCACTCTACTGGATATTATAAGGGAAGCAACACTGAATAAAATTCAATCTCTGACCTTTGGTACTAAGGGTCTAGAAGAGAAAATAAAACAATTGCACAGACAGCACAGCTCTGGAAAGGGATTCCAGAGAGTTGGCTTCTAGGTCTGGTTCTAGGCTGGCATTTAATCTTAAGCAGGACGCTTACTCTCTCTGGGCCTGTGTTCCCTTAGCTGTAAAATACAGAGTTGTTTTAGTTAATCTCTAAAGTCCATTCTACAAATACAATCCTATAACTTTATATATTTTGTCTAACATACAATCGTAGTCTGTTTTATAAGAGAGGTGTGGTATAAATGCTGTGGGAACCCAGGACCTTAGGAATTTGGCAAGTCTTTGAAGAATGAGGCATTTGAGCTGAGCCTTGAAAAATGTGTAGGATTTTGATAGGCGGTTATGGGGAAAAAGGGCATTTCAAGCAGAAAGAAAAGCATATACAAAAGGAAAAATATAATGTAAATTCAGAAGAGTAAATAGGGAATAGTTCAGTTTAATTGAAGCAAGGAATAAATGAGAGTATCCAATGAAATGAAAGAGGTTGGCAAACTAGAAATGGAAAATGTCAGCTTCCATGTTAAGAGATTGAAGCTTTAATTGGTATTCCTTCACTCAACATATCTGTGGAATATTTACTATATATCAGAGATTGAGGGTGATGTTAAAAACATGAAAAGAAAATACAGTTGCTACCCTCAAGAGCCCTGGAGAGGCTTATAAGCACTGGGCAGGGGTGAGGAAAACACAAATGAAATTCAGGTGAAACATTTTGTGACTAATAAAACTGGGGCAGATAGAATGGAAGTGTGAACCATTTCAGAGATACCATAATATTGAAGAGGCAGGGACAATGTCAATAATAATGGAAGACTGTAAGGATAGCCGGAAAGAGAGAAGGGTAAGTTTTGTTAATAGGAAGTTTTGTTCTCAATGTTCAATTTGATGTCGTTCTAGCTAGCCAGGCAGAAATGTCTAATAAGTAGAAAAAAATACTGGTCTGTAAGGCGGCTACCTTGAGAGGCTGAAGCAAATGATGCAGCTATGAGTGGATTCTCTGAGTAACTCATGGGTCTGGAGGGACTTGCCAAGGAGGAAAATACATACAGAAAAGAAGATCAAGGAGGAATACCCTGGGGAACACCCACATTGAGGAGTTAGAGGAAGGAAAAGGCATGGACCAAGAAGACAAAGGAAAAACTATCACAAATGTTTGACAACCAGCATACAGAATGTCAAGAGAAGAAAGAATTTCAAGAAAAATGAGGGAGTTAAACTAGATCAGAGGCTCCCTGAGCTTGGTGAACCAAATGCACCAAAATCAATTGAAATATGTATTAAAAATATACTGAATTTTTGCTTGGATGGTCCCTTAAGAAACTATTACTAGGAATTGTCTTAAGAGAGGGAATTTAAGAAACCTAAGAGAAAAGGTAGACTGACTTTTTAGCCTGGATGCAAGGGATGGCCCACACTTCTGTTCTGGCCTCTTTTTAATCTCCTGGATGATTTCTAGTATTTGAAAACATTGCCCTTGCCTTTACTATTTATCCATAACACATTTTTAACCCCTAAGAACTACCATTAGAAATTATCTACTCTAGGAGTCAAATTGGACTACAGCTTAAGACAGCCAATGAATGTATTAAAAACATTGGTTCCTGGGCCTTGTTCCTAAAAATTCTCACCCCGTAGCTCTGAGATAGAGGTTGGAAACATTCATTTCAATTTATTAATTCAGTTAGGTAAATCATGCACATAATAAAAATTTTTACAATACTAATGAGGACAGGATAGCAGGTTTTGGTAGAAGGATGGTGGCAGAAGAAGTCAGTCTTAAAGGGTGAAGGTGGCTGTGGGTGAAGAAACAGTGGCTGTGAGGAATATGAGAGTGAAAGGAAAATTCTAGAACCTGAGGAATAGTGACATCAACTAGTAAGGTTAGCATTTGCAATGTCTACCCAGTACCAGGAGGGGGCAATAGAGAGTTTTCAGAGCTGAGGGACCTGCTGGAGGACTCCCAGGTGAACAGAGCTATCAGTGAAAAGTATGGAATGCAGTCTCAGTGCCTGTAGCTCAGTGGTTAGGGCGCCAGCCACATACACTGGGGCTGGCGGGTTTGAACCCAGCCCGGGCCTGCCAAACAACAATGACAACTACAACAACAACAAAATAGCCAGGTGTTGTGGTGGGCACCTGTAGTCCCAACTACTTGGGAGGCTGAGGCAAGAAAATCACTTAAGCCCAAGAGTTTGAGGTTGCTGTGAGCTGTGATGCCATAGCACTCTACTGAGGGTGACATAGTGAGACTCTGCCTCAAAAAAAAAAAAAAAAAAAAAAATGGAATGCAATAAAACTTTTTTTTTTTTTAAAGCATGGGATGTAGCATAAGACTTGAAGCAGAATTAAAACATAGTATAAGAAAATTGGATCAGGCCTGAAATACAGAAATAAGTAAGCAAAGGAATCAGGGGGTTCCTGGGAGGTCATCAAATCAGCCAGGAGTCATAAATGCAGTCATCAGGTGAGAGTCAGAGGACTTCAGCAAGTTGCCTCATGGAAGACCAGTATTGTCTTGGAAAGGGAATCTGGGAAGCACCTGGATTATTTTGTTTGGATTTTAAGAGAATTTGCAGATGCAGGAATGGTGAATTGAGTATTACTTGATGGAAGAAGACATGAGACCACCTTTCGATGGTACCTGGACTTGGCAAGGTATTACTGTTTTTCTTTGTTTTTAGGGATAGAGGAAGCTTGAGTAGATTTATATACAAAGAAGAAAGAACTTGAGAAAAAGGCAAGTTTAATAGTGTATGAATGATGGAGGAAATAGACTAACTGAATTTTTATAAAGAGATTGAAAAATTTCAAGTACTTTCTAAAGCAAATGCATTCAACAATTATATTCTTTTTTATATATAAATATTTTTGCTTATTTATTTATTTATTTTTATTTTTGAGGATTCATTGAGGGTACAAGAAACTAGGTTACTCTGATTGCATTTGCTAAGTAAAGTCCCTCTTACAATTGTGTCTTGCCCCCAAAATGTGTGTCACACTCCAAGACCCCACCCCCTCTCTCCTTCCCTCTCTCTGCTCTTCCTTTCCTCCACCCCTCCCTCCTTTTTCTCTCTGCTTGCCTCTTCCCCCACATCCACTATGTTATTAATTGTCATTACTTGTCCTCATATCAAAATTGAGTACATAGGATTCAGGCTTCTCCATTCTTGTGATACTTTACTAAGAATAATGTGTTCTACTTCCATCCAGGTTAATACAAAGGCTGTAAAGTCTCCATTTTTTTTTAATGGCTGAATAGTATTCCATGGTGTACATATACCACAGCTTGTTAATCCATTTCTGGGTTGGTGGGCATTTAGGCTGTTTCCACATTTTGGCGATTGTAAATTGAGCTGTGATAAAACAGTCCAGTGCAAGTGTCCTTATGATAAAAGGATTTTTTTCCTTCTGGGTAGATGCCCAGTAATGGGATTGCAGGATCAAATGGGAGGTCTAACTTGAGTTCTTTGAAGGTTCTCCATACTTCCTTCCAGAAAGGTTGTGCTAGTTTGCAGTCCCACCAGCAGTGTAAAAGTGTTCCCTTCTCTCCACATCCATGCCAGCATCGGCAGTTTTGAGATTTTGTGATGTGGGTCATTCTTCCTGGGCATAGATGATACCTCAGGGTGGTTTTGATTTGCATTTTCTAATACTGTATATACTCGAGTATAAGCTGAGTCTTTTTGGCACAAAATTTGTGCCGAGTTTGGGTCTTTCAGCACAAATTTTGTGCCGAAAAAACTCGGCTTATACTCGAGTATATAAAGTAATTATGGATGATAAACATTTTTTCATGTTTGCTAGCTGTTCGTTTGTCTTCTTTAGAGAACATTCTATTCATTTCTCTTGCCCATTGATCTATGGGATTGTTGGCTTTTTTCATGTGAATTAGAGTTCTTTATACATCCTAGTTATCAAGCTTTTGTCTGATTCAAAATATGCAAATATCCTTTCCCATTGTGTAAGTTGTGTATTTGCTTTGGTTGTTGTCTTAGTTGTACAGAAGCTTTTCATTTTAATTAAGTCCCATTTGTTTATTTTTGTTCTTGTTGCAATTGCCATGGAAGTCTTCATAAAGTCTTTCCCCAGGCTGACATCTTCCAGTGTTTTTCATATGCTTTCTTTGGGGATTTTTATTGTTTTATGCCTTAAATTTAAGTCCTTTATCCATCTTGAATCAATTTTTGTGAGCAGAAAAAGGTACAGGTTCAGTTTCAGTCTTTTACGTGTGGATATTTAGTTCTCCCAGCACCATTTGTTGAATTAGGAGTCTTTCCCCCAAGGTACATTCTTATTTGGTTTATTGAAGATCAGGTGTAAGATGTAGTTTCATTTCCTGGTATCCAATTCCAAATGTGTATGTCTCTATTTTTGTGCGAGTATCATGCTGTCTTGACCACTATGACCTTGTAGTACAGCCTAAAGTCTGGTAAGCTGATGCCTCCGACTTTGCTTTTATTACTAAGAACTGCCTTAGCTATACGGGTTTTTTTCTGGTTCCATACAAAATGCGGAATCATTGTTTCCAAGTCTTGAAAGTATGCTGTTGGTATTTTAATAGGGATGGCATTGAATATGTAGATTGCTTTGGGAAGTATAGACATTTTAACAATGTTGATTCTTCTCAGCCATGAGCATGATGTGTTCCTCCATTTGTTAATATCCTCTGCTATTTCCTTTCTTAGGGTTTCATAATTTTCTTTATAGAGGTCCTTCACCTCTTTTGTAAGGTGTATTCCTAGGTATTTCATTTTCTCTGAAGCTATGGTGAAGGGAGTTGTGTCCTTAATTAGCCTCTCATCCTGACTGTTATTGGCATATAGAAATGCTACTGACTTGTAGACATTGATTTTATATCCTGAGACATTATTGTATTTTTTGATGACTTCCAGGAGTCTTGTGGTTGACTGTTTGGGGTTCTCTAAGTATAAGATTATATTGTCAGCAAAGAGGGAGAGTTTGACCTCCTCTGCTCCATTTGTATGCCCTTTATTTCCTTGTCTTGCCTAATTGTATTGGCTAGAACTTCCAGCACTATGTTAAATAGTAATGGTAACAAAGGACAACTTTGTCTGGTTCCAGTTCTAAGTGGAAAAGCTTTCAGTTTTATCGCATTCAGTAAGATATTAGCTGTGGATTTGTCATAGGTAGCTTCGATCAGTTTAAGAAATGTGCCACATATGCCTATACTCTTCAGTGTTCTAGTTAGAAAAGGATGCTGGATTTTTGTGAATGCTTTTTCTGCATCTATTGAGAGGATCATATGGTCTTTGTTTTTGCTTCTGTTGATATGGTGAATAATGTTTATGGACTTGCATTTGTTAAACCAGCCTGGCATGCCTGGGATGAAACCTGCTTGATGTTGATGTATGACTTTTTTTTTGGAGGGGTGGGAAGTTTTTGGCCAGGGCTGGGTTTGAACCCAGCACCTCTGGTATATGGGACCAGTCCCCTACTCCTTTGAGCCACAGGAGCCACCCTATTACTTGATTTTACTATTTTGATGATAGGCTGAAAGCTAGGATTTTTGAGAATTTTTGCATCTATATTCATTAGTGAAATTGGTCTGAAATTCTCCTTGTTAGTTGAGTCTTTTCCTGGTTTTGGTATCAGGGCGATGTTCGCTTCATAGAATATGATGTGAAAGATTCTTTCCTCCTCAAATTTTTTATTTTTATTTTTATTTTTTTTTTGCAGTTTCTGGCTGGGGCTGAGTTTGAACCCACCACCTCTGGCATGTGGGGCCAGCACCCTACTCCTTTGAGCCACAGGTGCTATCCCTTCCTCAGTTTTGGGGAATAATTTCTCCAGTATGAGAATAAGCTTTTCTTTGAAGGTTTGACAGAATTCTGGTGTGAAGCCATCTGGACAAGGGCATTTTTTTGTTGGAAGATTTTTTATTGTTTCTTTGATCTCAGTGCTTGAAATTGGTCTGTTCAGGAGCTCTATTTGTTCCTGGCTAAGTCTAGGGAGAGGATGTGATTCCAAATATTGATCCATTTCCTTCACATTGTCAAATTTCTGGGCATAGAGTTTCTGGTAGTATTCAGAGATGCTCTCTTGTATCTCTGTGGCATCAGTTGTTCTTTCCCTTTTATCATTTCTGATTGAGTTTGCAAGAGATTTTACTTTTTTTATTTCTAGTTAGTCTATTTTATTTATTTTTTCAAAACAACTCCTTGTTTCATTAATTTCCTGAATTAATGAAATTAATTCTGAATGATTCTTTTGTTTTCAATTTCAGTAATCTCTGATTTCATTTCTTTTTTTGTTTTAGAGACAAAATCTCATTCTGTCACCCTTGGTAGAGTGCTATGGTGTCACAGCTCACAGCAACCTCCAGCAATTGGGCTTAGGCAATTCTCTTGCCTCAACCTCCCAAGTAGCTGGGACCACAGCTGGGACCTCCACAACACCCAGCTATTTTTTGTTGCATTTTGGCCGGGGTTGGGTTCAAACCTGCCACCCTCAGTATATGAGGCCAGTGCCCTACTTACTGAGCTACAGGAGCTACCCTCTGATTTAATTTTAGATATTTCTTTTCTTCTGCTGGGTTTAGGCTTAGATTGTTGTTCTTCTTCCAATTCCATAAGATGGCTTATGAGTTTGTTGATGCACTCTCTTTATGTTTTTCGAATGTAAGCATCTAAAGTGATAAATTTTCCTCTCAGAATTGCTTTTGCAGTATCCCAGAGGTTTTGGTAGCTTGTGTCTTCATTGTTATTATACTCAAGGAAGTTAATGATTTCCTCTTTTATTTCTTCCTGCACCCAAATGTCATTCAACAGAAAGTTGTTTAATTTCCATGCCTTTGAGTGGGGTTGAATGTTTTTGTTGGAGTTGAGTTCCACCTTTATTACCTTGTGGTCTGAGAAAATACAAGGTAAAATTTCAATTCTTTTAAGTTCCCTGGTGGTCTAGTGGTTAGGATTCAGTGCTCTCAATTCATTTGATTCTGTTCAAATTTGATTTGTGTTCTAGGATATGACCAACTTTGGAGAATGTTCCATGAGGTGATGAGAAGAATGTATATTCTTTATCTTTGGGATGGAGTGTTCTATATGCGTCTATCAAGCACAGTTCTTCGAGGATCTCATTTAAGTCCCTTGTATCTTTGTTTAATTTCTGTTGAGAGCATCTGTTCAGCTCTGTAAGAAGAGTGTTAAAGTCTCCTGTTCTTATGGTGTTGTAGGATATCATATTGATCAGACTGAGTAGGGTCTGTTTCAAGAATCTGGGAGCATTTATGTTTGGTGCATAAATATTTAGAATTGAAATACCTTCTTGTTGTATTTTTCCCTTGACCAATATAAAGTGACCATCTTTGTCTGATTTGACTTTAGTTGCTTTAAATCCACATGTATCTGAAAACAAGATTGCAACCCCTTTTTTCTGAATTCCATTTGCCTGAAAAATTGTCTTCCAACCCTTAACTCAGAGTTTTAATTTGTCTTTTGAAGCTAGGTGTGTTTCCTGCAGATAGCAAATGGATGGCTTATGTTTTTTAATCCAATCAGTCAATCTATGCCTCTTCAGTGGGGAATTCAAGCGGTTAACATTTATTGAGATAATTGATAAGTGTGGTAGTGTTCTATTCATCTTATTTTGTGAGAGTTCATTGCTTAGTTTTATCTTTTGTATCATTGTGGAAGTTAGGTTCTGTCCTTTAATTTTTGAGTTCTTACTTTGCTGTTGATCCATTGTGATAGAGAATAGAACAGGTTAAAGTATTTCCTGTAGAGCTGGTCTTATTGTGAAGAATTTCCTCAATGTTTGCTTATCAGTAAATGATTTGATTTCTCTGTAAATTTTAAAGCTTAGCTTAGCAGGATATAGAATTCTGGGCTGGAAATTGTTCTGTTTAAGTAGATTAAAGATAGATTACCATTTTCTTCTTGCTTGAAAAGTTTCATTAGAGAAGTCTGCAGTCACCCTGATGGATTTGCCCCTGTAAGTCAACTGGCACTTACTTTTGGCAGCTTGAAGAATCCTTTCTTTTGTCTTGACTTTGGACAGGTTCATCACAATGTGTCTTAGAGAAGCTCTGTTAGAGTTGAGGTGACCTGGGCTCTGATACCCCTCTGAAAGGAGTGTGTCAGAATCTTTGGTGATATTTGGGAAATTTTTATTTATAATATTCTCTAGTATGGCTTTCATTCCCCTGGGGCATTCTTCTTTCCCTCTGGGATACCTATAACTTATATGTTTGAATGCTTCATAAAGTCCCATAATTCTGTCAGTGAACATGCTGCTTTCTCTCTCTTCTTTTCTGCCTTTTTAACTATGTGAGTTATCTCAAGAGCTTTGTCCTCTACCTCTGAGATTGTTTCTTTTGCATGGTCTAATCTGTTGTTGATACTTTCTATAGCATCTTTAAGTTCTCTAATTAACTGTTTCATTTCTTCAGCTCTGCTATATCCTTTTTATATTCTTCATATTGTTTATCTCTTATTTGATTCTGTTTTTGGATTTCCTTGTGGTTATTTTCCACTTTATCAGCAGTTTCTTTTATTGTTTCCATCATTTCCTTCATTATTTTCATCATCTGTATTCTAAATTCCCTTTCTGTCATTTCTAACATTTCTTTATAGGTGGAATCCTCTGCAGTAGCTACCTCATGTTCCCTTGTGGGGGTTGCTCTGGACTGGTTTCTAACGTTGCCAGGATTTTTCTGCTGATTCTTCCTCATGAGTGTTTTCTTTTATCTGTTTCCTTTCCCTAATTTTTCTTTTCACTTCCTCTTGCTCTTTAAGTTACCATGACTCTGGACTAGGGTTTCAATGCATCATTTTGGTATAGGACCAGAAGGATGAGAAGATTAAAGAGCAAGAAGGGAAATAAGATTTTAAAAAAAGAAGAAGAAAGAAAGAAAGAAAAGAGAAAAGAGAGGGGGGGGTAAGTGAAAGGGAATATTGACAAAAAAAAGAGAGGTACACAAAGTGGGAGACAGGAGGTGCAATATAGGTATACTTTGACCCAACCTTAAAAACACCAACCTCTGGGGGTGCTGAGTTGGGTGTTTCCCTTGAGGTCAGCAGCTCTTTGCCAGCCTGCTCAGACACAGTATCCCACCTCCATCAAGTAGAGAGATAAGACAAAAATGCTATAAATCAAACCAAAAACAAGCAAACAGAAAACTTTACAGGATAAAATTGGGGGAAAAACCAAATAATTGGGATAGAAACACTAGCTAAAATGAAGTTCTAATTGTTAAAGAGGGCAACAATGTAAGATTATATTTAAACTAGAAAATTAAAAAAAGAAAAATCTAGAGGGAAAATGTTGAAATTAAAAGAAAAAAAAACAGAAACAAAGCAGTATATATATCTTACTGAATATTGTCTGGGCAACAGGTGATCTTCTGGGCTGTAAGATGTTAATCACAATGCTGATATAGCTATAAAGATGAAGACTGGAGGCCTCTGCTGATTTCTTAATCCCCGCAGGGTGGAGATCCTAAATCTC
Source organism: Loris lydekkerianus (assembly GCA_963574355.1). Classification (NCBI taxonomy): domain Eukaryota; kingdom Metazoa; phylum Chordata; class Mammalia; order Primates; family Lorisidae; genus Loris; species Loris lydekkerianus. The sequence goes on from CAUYPK010015515.1 coordinate 41,990, forward strand.
TTCTCAGCCCACTTAAAAGCCACTTTAAACTATTTACCTTGGCTAAGCAGAAGCCTTCCCAGGAAAGCACTTGTCATTGGGATCATTCCTGAAGTGGCTGTCTGCTTACCCAGTGTGCCAAAACCCACTCGAGGGCCAAGGCTGTAAGGGGTCTCAGTCCCTGCCTTTAGGCTGCTCAGTCACTAGATTACTCACCCAAGGTCTCCTGCCCAATCCTCGCTTTGGGACCCTGAGGGCGGAGCTTGCTGGGACAGTTCTCCCACACTGGCTCCATGTGGCCTATAGCCGAATACTATTAGCTACATCTGGCTCAGTGGAGCAGTCCAGGGCCCTAGACAACACTTAAAGTCCTCCACACTCTTGCCCAAGTTCTCCCAAGGTAGTTCAACTGAGTGCCAAGTCCAAAAAAACCAAAACATCTCACAGGTAAGGCCTTTCCAGTTTGCAATCTCACTGCTGCTATACTTATAGTTGCTTGCAGGATTAGACCAAACAAACACACGCAACCACTTGCCAGTTTTCCGCTGCTTTTGTCCTCCCCCTTGTGTCCAGAAGTCTCTGACTCCCTGTGTCCCCAGAGGGATGTTTCTGGGCAGATCCCACCAACCAGAGATGCATGAAGTCTTCTCTCCTCAGTCGTACCATGCCCAGTTGTAAGGAAGCTATTACTCGGCTGCCATCTAGCTCCTCCCTCCAACAATTATATTCTTATTCCTACAATGTGGTAGCCTTTGTGTAAGACATGGTGTAATGAGTATTCAAGAGGACATCCCTCCAAGCTTAAGACACTTAAACATAATTAAAATAGTGTGATAGAAGTAGGAAATATGCAGTGCTGGATTAGATCTATGTAATGTAAATTTGAGAAAAGTTAGGGAAATCTTCCTAGAGAAACTGATGTTTAACTTGTAAAATTAATAGTGCAGGATCTGTATCTGTTTTCCTTGTCAACTGTCTTCAGTACCCAGTGTAGCCCCCAGGACAATAAATATCTGTAGAAAAAATTACCTAGGGAAAAAAAAAAAAAGATAATAAAGAAAAAATTACCTAGGGACTGAAAGATGACGACTTCCTGGAAATCTAAATAATGCAACAACCTTCTCATTATCACCATTGGGTATAACATAACAGTTCCTTGAATCTCTGAATGCCTAGAAACAGCAAAACTCTACAGGTGTCAAGAGAGAACCAAGAACAGAGTATAAGCTTGGCGAGTGCTCTGGGAGTAGGAATATGATGGTATGCCAATCTCAGGAGCCTAAGAGTTGAGATTTTAATGCTGACACTGGGTCAGAAGTGACTTTAGCACACTTGGAAGGTGGAATCAGAATTAAGACATTGCTATAAAATTAAGAATGTCCAAGGACTGCACACTTAGTGAAGATGTGGGAGAAGATCTGCCCAAGGACCAGGGTTTTATATGCCTGTACATATCTTGTATTTAAAAAAAAAAAAATCTTCTTGAGAATCTAGAATCATAACTGCCCACACACTTGGGTGTTTGGGTTGGTATTTCCTGTACAAAGAATACATCCCAAGCTGGGATAGTAAAATGTAGACTATGGCACTGAATGGTAAGATCCCTGATATTGCTGATGAAAATAAATTCAGAACTCCTGATGAGATGTTTTCTCAGTACAGACTGCACTTGATTCTCAAGGATAAAGCTCTGTTGAAGATGAGTTTATAATCTCTGAATATAATCTTTTATAATCTCAAATTATAAAAGAGGATGGTAGCGATAAACTCTAAAAGAGCCAGGAAGACCTGACTTATTGACACCCCCATGAATTACAGAGAATAGAATGGTTTCATCGTGACCATAAAATAAATTTGTTTAAAAGAATAAAGGCATAAAAGACGTAATCAAAACCACAAGAACAGACAACTAAAATAGAGCAGAAATGAAAAAAATACATGCAGTTATATTGTATGGAATGGAAACAAGAGGACTCTGCTGAAGAAGAGTAAACTAGAAGTGTATGTAACGCTAAGGAAATTAGGGAATATGTACCAGATAATCACAGTAGACAGTATAAAAGTTAAAAAGCAAGAATGAAAGATAGTTGATTCAATATACATCTTTATAGGACTCACAGGACAAAAATAGAGAAAATGAAGGGAGACAATGTTAAAGGAGTAATGGTTAAGAACTTCTTATTCAAAATAAGAGTTCAAAGCAGGATAAGCAAAATCCATTAATATCTACACACATCTCAGTAAAACCATGAAATATTAAAGACAAAGAGATCTTAAAAGCAAATAAAAGCCAAAGACAAAGTCATCATCAAAAGAATTGATGATTAGACTGGTGGCAGATTTCTTAATAGCAACAGAGGCCAAAAAAACAATAGGATTATATCTTGACCCCTGGGTGGGAAGGGAAGGAAAAAATTGGATAGTGGAAAGGCTTCAGCTATTTCTGTAACATTTTATTCATTTAAGACATAAAAGAGCTGAGTCAAACAAGACAAAAATGTTAACTCCTGGTTAATCTTGATTGCAGAATGTAGCTATCGTATAGCTATTTTTTGTATTTTTATATGTGTTACAATTTTGAAAGGTAAAGGACAAGAGTTAACCAGATTTTTTTAGAAAGACTGAAAATAAAGGATGTTTCAATAACAAGGAATGGCTTTTGCAAAGAAGTAAGAGCAACAAAGATGATGGCACATTCTAGAGCATTAAAAAAAAAAAAATTCAAAGTGACTATAATAGAGGTAACTGAAGTGGAGGGAAAACCATGTGAAGAGTTTGAAATTTCTCTGGAGAGCAGTGGAAATCAATGATATGTTTTATACGGGGAACCCCCATCCACAGTATGGAACAGTGGTTCTCAATCTTCCTCATGCCATAACCCTTTAATATAGTTCCTCATGTTGTGGTGACCCCCAACCATAAGATTATTTTCATTGCTACTTCATAACTATAATTTTGGTAGTTATGAATTGTAATGTAAACATCTAATATGCAGGATGGTCTTACGCGACCCCGGTGAAAGGGTAGTTGGATCCCCAAAGGCATCGTGACCCACAGGTTGAGAACCATATAGGCTCATACTCTAATGTGTTTAGAAACTCCATTGATAGTGATTGAGGTGGGAAAAAAATGATGGTGCTATGAACTGGGGTGGCAGAAAAATGCATGAAATGGAGACAGATAGAGGAGATACTTAGAAAGGTAATGATTGATAATGGATTTAATATTAGAGATGAATGAAACAAAAGTAGCAAGAAAAATTCAATGCCGTCTGGGTATTTTGTCCTTAAATACTGATTTTATTTTTTTACTTCTATTTTATTTTTCATTGACATAAAATTTGTGGGGTACAGGATCATGTTTTGATACATGTATTCATTATTTAATGATCAAATCAGGGTAATTGGTAAATCATTACCTCAAACATCTCTTTGTCATGAGAACATTAAAGAGCTTTTCTTTTAGCTATTTTGAAATACACATTATTAACTAAAGTCTCCCTACTGTGAAATTGAGCAACAGAACTTATCTTCCTATCTGCCTGTAACTTTGTACCCGCTGAACAACATCTCCCAATTCCTTCTTCCCCCGACTGTCCCCAGCCTCTGGTAACCACTATTTTACTCTCAACTTCTATAAAATTGACTTTTTTAGACTCCACATGAGTCTTTCCATGTCTGTCTCATTTAACTTACCATAACGTCCTGCAGATTCATCCATGCTGTCACAAATGACTAAGGTGTCTTTTTTTGAGAACCTGGGTAAAGGGTGGATCCATTTACTGAGATGAGTGTAAAGAAAGATAGTTTTGGCTAAAAGAGACTGAGGTCACTTTTGAAATGTTACATGTAAGGAGGCTGTATGATATATAAACTGGCAGTTGGATGAAATAGATTGTGTGATTGGAAAGGAAACCTGGCCTAGAGGTCTGATATTGGAGTTCATTAGATTCTCGTTAGAAGTATGAATGAAATTGTTAGGGAAGTGAGGTACGAGACAAAAACCTAAAAACAAACAACAACAACAAAAAAACAAAACAAAACAAAAAAAGCCCAGCACCTTTTAAGTGACAGGTAGAGAAGAGAAGGTTTATACAGAAGGCCAAGGAGGTGCAAATAAGAGAAGATGAAAAATGAAACTGGATATTGCAGCCGTGGAGATGTGGCACGTGTCTCTCCCTCCAAGAAGCAGCTTTCTGTGTAGCTAGCTGTCAAGAGGCAGGTAGCTGCCAGACTCTATCTGTAGCACCTTCAGGAATCTGGGAAGCCCATGGGAATGCTGGGAATGGCAGGGGTGCTGGAGCCAGGCCTCTGTGAGCACCGTGCATTCCTCTGACAGGCAACCCTTTCTCTGCAGCTTCGCTTTGGTTGACGGAGACTTTGTTAGATCTACAGCAGAGTGTGGGGCTCTCCCTGCTTTCTCCGCCCTTATCTTTCATAGTCGTTACCCTTTGCTGAACCACTTGCACTCCTACCTTTGTCTCAGCATCTGCTTCCCAAAGGTACTAAACTGATGTGGTTGATGCTGGAAGTGGTCTGAGAAAGCAGGAGGTAAATGGGATTTAGGGAACAGATCATTTCCTATCAGCTGGTAATGAAGGTCTCATGCTGAGTATTATGGGGGGACACAGTCCCTAGAACAATGTGGTAGCCCAATTACTAAAACTTTAACCAATGATCTTGACAAGTACCACACAATCCAGAAGCAGTTAGCCTCAGAGAGTAATGGAGTAGCCTACCAGGGCACAGCAGAAGTGGCAAACTGTAGATGACACTCTGTCACAATGGGGTACCATCATAGGTGCTGCACTCTGAATCACAAATCTCTACAAGGATGTGGTATCCCCATTAGAATATATAGATCTTGGAACCAAGGGAGGGATCACACTTGCCATAATATCCAGTCACCCACTGAAAGAACCTGTGCTTCCTATTCCCGTAACACGAGGCTCTGCAGCACACTACAAGCCATAACCGCCACGGGGGCCTTCTGGACTCTTGGCAGAGATCAGCAGGCTAAAGGAGGAATTGACATCTTGTTAGGAGTTCCTGACTCTGGTCAGCAGGAAGAGGCAAGGCAGCTATGACACTGTGATGGCAGGGAGGAACTCAGATGATCCACTTAGATTTGTCTTGGTACTTGCTCATTATCACTATTAATGAACAAGTGCAATAAAGCCTGCTTGAGAGGAATGTGGGTACCAAGGTTTCAGACCCCTCATAAGTGAGAGCTTTGATCGCATCACCAGATAAGTTATCAAGACCTGCAGAGGTAGCAGGGCGCAGTGGCTCATGCCTGCAATCCTAGCACTCTGGGAGGCTGTGACGGGTGGATGGCCTAAACTTAGGAGTTGGAGACCAGCTTGAGTAAGATTGAGACCCCCGTCTCTACTTAAAAAAAAAAAAAAAAATATATATATATATATATATATAATTTATTATATATATATATATATATAATTTATTATATATATATATATATAATTTATTATATATATATATATATAATTTATTATATATATATATATATAATTTATTATATATATATATATAATAAATAAACTAGCTGGGCCTAGTGGCAGGCATCTATAATCCCAACTACTCAGGAGGCTGAGGCAAGAGGATCACTTGAGCCCAAGAGTTTGAGGTTGCTCCATGGCATTCTACACAGGATGACAGAGTGAGATGTCTCAAGAAAAAACAAACAACAACAATAACAACAACAACAACAAAAAAAAACCCCAAAAAACAAAAAAACAAAAAAAAACAGCAGAGGTGAAAGCTGAGGGAAATTTGGAATGAACAGCAGAAGAAAGGCAGTTAAGCACCACTTGTGGTCCTGAGACAGACCTACTGTAGCATCAGGGATGAGAGTTCCTCTCCTTAACCTTTTCCTCCTAAGTTTCCCCTCTGGTAGACAGGCTCACTAGATGATCTGTTCCCCAGATGTATGTGGAGGAGCAGATCTACCCAGTACAAGGGTGGGCCATGGCAGTCATGGAGGTGAGCGCCCCCTTCAGGAATGTACCTGCTGTAAGTTAAGCTGTTAAGGAATGCAGCTGGCTCAACTAACCAGCTCGGAACCTTTCCATTGTGCAGCACCAGCCCTGCTTCCCCAGTCCTGCCTCCTGTGGGTCAGATGTCCCACACTGAGGCCCCAGGCGATCAAGGAGTATGATCTGGAGGACACCAAGGGAATCAGCTGTGACAGAGGCTACCAAGCATTCAACTCAGGGGAGGATCTAAAAATGTCCATTAGATTTTGCAACCAAGGGTGTTAGTGACTTTGGCAAGAGCTTTTTTCAATTGAGTAATGGGGGGAAAAGCCATATTGCACTAAACTAAATGGTGAATGGGAACGGAAAACGTAAAGAAAGTAACTTGAGAAATCTTGTTATGATCGTTCGACTGTGAAGGGAAGGAGAAAGGTAGCAAAGTAGGACTGGTAGGTGGACTGGGATGGGAGAACTATGGAGGAAACTTTTTTTTTTTAGAGGAAAGACACTTGAGTGTGTTTTGATAGCAGCAGAAGGGAGCTGAGAGAGAGGAAAAACAGTCAAGGTCGGTGAAGAGACCAGGAGAACACGGATGCAGAGAGAGGGACTCCTCTTGCACTGTTAATAAATAGGAGGAGAAAAGCATTGGTGTTGCCATTTTTAAATTAGTTTGTGTTGCTTTGTTCGTTTTATAGTCTTATTTTCTCAAAATCTCTGTATGGTAAATCTGCCTTCCTTAAAATTAGAACCTCCATATGCTTACCCTACTGAACAAAAACAATTGTCTCTAAATAATAAAAAGCTCCTTGTATACAGAAACTATGACTTCCTTGGTCTTCCCAACAGTTCTGAAGTAGGACAGAGTCATCCTATGGTTTACTTTTAATACATGCAAAAATGTGTATGATTTAGCAAAGGTCTCCTGACATCACAATCTCCACTTCTACCTACCACTCTTACTATATAAAAAATGTCTTCAAATCGTAATAAAATAATTCTCCTATTAGGTAGGAAACTTGTGTTCTCTGCTTTTCACCATGACTTTTAGTCCACAAAGCTTTAGACAAGATGTTTTCCCCTCCCTATTTTGGGGCTGTTGATATTGAAAACAATACCAAAAAGCATAGCCCCTCAAAGCCACCCTGTTTTTTTTTTTTTTTCAGTTGTGAAAGAGACAGACTTACTATAAAATGCAGTTTCTTATAAGTAAAAGGAATCCTTCATAAGTATATCAGACTTCCTACCATCACACACAGCTGAATCAGAGCCTTCATGGAGTCTTTCATGCTTCATAGAACACATTTCAGAGCTTCTAGCTTTGTTGTTTTAGATGCCAAGGACTGAGGATGGTTGTGAAATGGCAATTTGGGTATGCTACATAAGGCCAACCAAGCATTAAATATGGGTATCTGGAGAGTTTAGAAATACTAACAGGCTTTTCAGCCAAACTCTGACACAGAACAGATAAATTCTTACAGATTTATGAGCCCCATTGGGATAAAGACCCCTACCCCACCCCAAGTTAGAATTTCAGTCACTTTATCCTACTAACAGAAACTCCCCAGGGATGAATTTCTCTGGAAGAAGATAAAAACTCTTATAAATCTTTAAAATGTCCCTTTTGCAAAGTGGATAAGTGTTTGCTCTTCTTAATAAAGCTGCACAACTCTGACGCCAAACAGCTGCTGAGCGGTCTCCGCATGGAAGCTTGACCTCTCGCATCGGTATGAGCCACATGGAGGGTTCTGGTTCTATCAGGCCTGATCCATGAGCTCTCAGACCCCTCACCACATTTGTGATCATAGCTGACTTGTGATCTAGGCATGTTCTCATTTACCAAGTATTTTACATACATGTTACCAGCATTAGCTCAGAAGCTCCTAATAACTGCTTGATGAAGTGGGTATTGCAGATCTTATAGATCTTTCTAGTTTGTTCATCCTACGAGCTGAGCAAATAGAATCTCCTACACAAAGAATCTGTGGGAGACTAAAATTAAAGCACACATCTTCTGCCTGCAAATCCAGAGCAGGATGGGGAGAAATAGCTAAAAGCAAGCTCTGGGAAACATAAGGTGAAGAATGATCTACTTCTCATTTAAGTGTTTTTCAACTTGTAAGAATTTTTCTTTCTTGGCATACTGGTTAAATGTTTTAATGGAGATATAAGGCATAGAAGTCAATATTATAAGAAACATCATTATATGTTTATAAGAAACATCATGTTACATGACAAATGTGAGGCAAGCAAGTCTTGCAATTTTTTTCTTACCACAAAATCCTTACTAGCATCTTGTCTCATTCAGAAAATAAGTATGACATATTTATAAATTTATTCAGTTAAATTCCCTTATAATCTACAAAGTTCAACATGATCTATCCCCCTATCATTAGAAATGGGATATTGTTAGAATTGCTCTTCATCTTCCTTGTGTTAGAGAAAAGCCCTTTACATGAGTTTTGACCCATGAGATAGTTACAAATAATGGCTCCTGCGTTTCTGCCAAGTCATCTCTCCCTGGAAGTGTTGCCTGGGATTGCCATGAGATCCAGAAGGGATAAATTACTTACCCAACTGGATAGAAATAGTACCTTCAAAACATGGCCATCTTTAAGCCTTTTGACATGGGAGAAGTTCTGTAGATCTAAGGTTCTAGGAATAGGTATGAACACTTTGGGTGCTCAGATTTTGATATCTAAGGTGTAAGGCATATCGAAACATGGAGTGAGGCTGCTCTCTACTACACTGGTGTGTTAGGAATGAAACTGCCCCAAAAGTCCTGGAAGTTTTAACTTGGCCTGTTTACACCTGTTTTCCCTTTGGACCACTTGTCTGAGTGCCCACACTCTTTCTATCCTTAGTGCATGTGCATGAAACTTAAAGACATTGTGAGAGGTGAAAAGAAGTCAGATACAACGGTCATGAATTGTATGATTCCATTTATATAAAACATTCAGGTTGGGTGACCCCATAGAGACAGCAGATTGGGGTTGCCAGAGCCTGGGAGGAGGGGGAAATGGGGAATGCTTGCTTAATCGGGTTGGGATCTCCTTTTGGAATGATGAAAATATTTTGGAAGTAGATAGAGATGAGGGCTCTGATGCCACTGCATGGTACACTTGAAAATGGTCACTTTTATGTTATATGAGTTTTACATCAATTCAGAGAGACATGGAGGGAGAGAAGGGGGCAGGAAGAAGAAAAATAGATCAGATTTAGGAAGGCAGCTATCGAATAGTCAAGGAGCCTTGTATTTTGATGTAGGGAACCTGAGCTTCAATTTTGACTCACCGTCTTGACATAACAGACAAGAAAGGTGACATTTGTCACTTCTTAGTTTCCTCATCTGAAATAGAGTCAAATTCCTCCCTGGCAGAGATCCCACCTTGAAACAGCATTGAAGGTAGTTCCGTAGAAGACTAGAATTAAATAAGGGCATCCCATTCTTACAAAATTGGAGGCACTACATTATGCCAGACATAATGCAAAATGGAGCAGATCTTAGTAATGCAAAGGCTGGACTACCCTGGAACTGCTCCTGCACACCAGTCCAGGTCCATTCTCCTTTACCTGGCTCTTATTCTAGCCCTGAGATAGCCACCTGTTCCATGCAAGTTCTGACTAGCTTCACACACGCACAGCCTGATAGTATCACTCCAGCCCTGCACCACACACCTCTCACCTTCCACCCAGGAGATTTGTGTAAATACTTGGGAATGTTCTCATCTCCTGCATGAGAAGAAACCTGGAAGGTCAGTAGTTAATACCCTGACCCATGGAGAAAAGAACTGATGGATGTGTGTTTTCTTTTCTTCCCTTCTAGATGGGTATCATCTGAATTCTCAGGTGTCTCCCTGGTTCCAGCAACCATTTGTATTCAGCAGCAGCAGCAGCAGCAGCAGAGCAGCAAACTCTCCTTCCCTTCTGCTTCACTGCCCTATGCCACCCTTGTGCTCCCTGGGATCACACTCCCCAATAAACATTCTCACCAATCCCTGTTTCACTCAGACCCCACATAGACTTTTAGGAAATCCTACTAGATTTACCTTCAAAGTAAACTCAGGATTCAACTCTTTTTTGCCACCTTCCCTGCTAGTAAGCTGGTTCAAGCCATCATCATCTTTCACAAGATTAACAAAGAGAGTAGCTGCGGTGATCTTAGTAAAATGTGAGGCAAGTCTTGCAATTTTTTTTTTTTTTTTTTTTGCCACAAAATCCTTAATAGCATCTTGTTTCATTCAGAAAAAAAGTAGAACATATTTATAAATTTATTCATTTAAATGCCCTTGTAATCTACAAAGTTCAACATGATCTATCCCCCTATAACTTCTCTGACCTTCTTTTCTGCTGTCTTTTCTCAGCTCCAGCCACATTTCTCTCTTTGCTACCTTTTTTTTTTTTTTTTTTTGAGACAGAGTCTTGCCCTGTTGCCCTGGGTACAGTGCCTTGGCTTCATAGCTCACAACCTCGTATTCTTGGGCTCACGTGATCCTGTTACCTCAGCCTCCTGAGTAGCCGGAACTATGGGCACCCTCCATGTCACCCAACTAGTTTTTCTATTTTTAGTTGAGATGGGGTCTCACCCTTGGTCAGTTTAACCCTAACTCCTGAGCTCAGGTGATCCACCTGCCTTGGCCTCCCAGAGTGCTAGGATTGCAGGTGTGAGCCACTGCACCCGACATCTTTGCTACTTATTAAACACGCTATGTTTATTCCTCCCATGTAGCTCCTGTATCTGGACCTTGTATTCATTTATTTATTTATTTTTATTTATTTATTTTTTCAGTTTTTGGCCAGGGCTGGGTTTGAACCTGCCACCTCGAGTATATGGGGCCAGTGCCCTACTCCTTTGAGCCACAGGCACTGCCCTGGGCCTTGCATTAATTCAGAATTTTCTTTCTCCTGGATATTAGCTGGTTTTCTTTTATAGCTTCTTTAAATGTCATTTTCTCAGTGAAGACTTCTGTGATAGAATGTTTGCGTTCACCCCTTACTTCCAAATTCTTTTTTTTAGGGGAAGAGGGTGTTGCTTTTCACAAGCCTTTTTTTTTTTTTTTTAATTAAATCATAGCTATGTACATTAATGCAATCATGGGGCACCATACACTGGTTTTATAGATCGTTTGACACATTTTCATACTCCCAAATTCATATTCTAACTGCCAGTGCAATTGGGATATGAGAGTTGAACACCGGGATTTCACTCAAAATGGAAATACTGCAACCATAAAGCCCACTAAAGACTTCTCCTGGGAGAGTCTCTCATGGATGCCCACGCTTACGTCCTGCCTATAGTCATGTGCCCAGTGTTTCCCCAAACCTGGCTTTCTAGCCTCCCAGGTTATGAAAAGATTAAAATAACCAAATATAAAGTGACAGTATTGGCAATAAGAAGAGATGATTTCAGTTTCCTTTTTGGAGTTGAGTAATTATGATAATCTTCAGGCATGGGTAAAATTAAGCTAATGCCTGCAAAACAGAAGCCAAAAGCTTCATGCATCATATAAATTCAGAGATCATGTTTTCTGGAAGAAGAATTTGGAGACAGGGGAGTTCTTCCCAGGTGCAATAGTGATGTTGGAAGTTTATCATAAAATGATAATGAAATATTTGACTTTTTCTGGAATATTCTGAGAGCAAAATATTTTCCATAGAACTGTGCCCAAAAAATCCAGGGCACATATATATGTAGTAACATGTAAGAGAACAATATTTATAAGATGTCTTACAAATTGCAAGTGCCTGCTTTGGAAGTATAAATACTTTATTTTTAAAATTTTGTTTTTGGAACACCCTAGATGTTCTTCAAGATTCACAAAGAAATGAAGCAAAGTTAGTACAGTCTGACATCTGAATGGAACATTTAAAAATCCAAGGTGTAATTCTGAATAAATGAGACCATTTTGTCCATACTTAAAATTTTCATCTGCTATTTTTTAACTGCAGTAATGAAAAGCAAAGAGTAATTAAATATGTTGATTAGCCTCACCAAAAATGTAAACAGAGTCAGTGCGAAAGATTTAATGTCAGATATAAGGCATTAGACGTTTGTAAAATATGTTTTTAAACTATTAACTTGAAAAAATGCCCACATTTAGTGAAGTTCTGAATAAAGAGCCTGTTAAAGTGACAGGCTAAATGTCAGGCATAAAGAAAGTAAACCTCTTCACCACAGATACAGAAGAAAACCCATCACACTGAAAGGCAGTTTTTGTTAATTTTGTAAATATATCTTTTAGTGTTTTTGGTAATAAAATAAAAAAATTGAGTCATGGTGAATATTAAGCATATATTTACAGTCATACAAAAATGCCAAATTATTCAAAAGCAGAATTTCTTAACTTTTTTGGAGTTAAAAAATCCAAGGAAAGTTGGATTTTCCTTTGAAAATCCAAGGAAAGTTATCAACTCTCAGAAACACACAGTTGTATAAAACTTGTATACAAATTTTCACAATCACGGGCTCCTAGAAAACCCAGGAACCTCAGGGTAATAAACCTTAATCTGAAGGGCAATAAACATACTTTGCGCAACCAAGAAACTTTAAAATAACTAAATAGTTAATTCAAGTTAATGATTTCTGAGCTCTGGATGAGGAAAACCCACTATGTTGACACATGGATAAATTCAGACAATTAATTTATTTAACAATGATACATTTTGAGCATTGTGAATTAGTTTTCTGTGCTTATTACATTATCCAGGGTGACATAAGAAAACAGATTTAGACTCCAGGATAGCCACAATTTGTTCATACAGATGAAAACAACTAGGCATTCTGGATGCAGGTCTCTGAGATCATGACTGAATGGGCTTGACCTCAGTGGACCTGGTGTTGATTGCTGAGGCTGGTCTCCGAAGCGCTCACAATACTATGTTCCAAACTATTTCCTCACTGCCCACCATTTTGGGCATTCAAGTCACCACTTTGGGTCAAGTTGCTGAGATGGTCAAACACAAAAGTACATTACCATAAGAGTATGCAGGCAACTGCTCCAGGAAGGTATGCACCAAGCCATGTGAAAAACAGGTATGTAAGGAACACAAATTAAAATTTTCTTATAATATTTTGGAAGTTAAATTTTAAAAAATGTAATCGAGACTTCAAAGGAATGTCATACTTATTCTAGATTGCTTCTGGTGTTCCAGATAGCCCAGGAGACTCTTCTCCTTTCCTTTTGCTTAGGAGAAAGGTTAGAAAGCACTAGTGAAGGCAACATTTCTTGGAGGTGGTTGTTCAGTATAGTATCTTTACCTTGGGTTTAGTAATGTAAGCAAAGGGCCAGGTAAGCAATGAGAGAGGTAGAACCCCCTCAGATGTCAAGATAGTCTAAAAAACTAGTGTCTCAGATAACTAAAAAATACGTAAAACAAGTGGAGAATTCCTTCTGCCCTATTAAAGCAAGAAAACTCAAAGACTTCAAAAAGAATCATAAAAGGGTATGAAGGACCCAATGGAATGACTTTAAAGCATCTCCAGAACCATTCAGCCATGCATTCATTCACTCCTCTATTAAATATTTATTAACTACTTATTGTATACCAAGTTTCTTCTGGGAACTTGGAAAAAAACTGAACAAAACACAAAAACAAGCAAACCAAAAAAGTTTGCTCTTTGCTCTTACGGGGAAAGACATAAATAACAAGTACCATAAATAACAAATTCTATAAGGTGACAAGTTCTATGGAATAATTTTGTTTTGAAAGCAGGAATGTTCAATTTTAAATAAGGATTGATCAACATATTTATTGAGAAGGTTAACAAAAACTTGAACGGTTAACTGTCAACTGTTCTCTAATTGAGAACAGTTAACAAAGCTTGCAGGAGGTGAAGGGATTAGTCAGGGAGATGTCTGAAGAAATAATGTTCCAGGCCGAGGGAAAAACTTACTGTGAGAAGTCTGACAAGCATAGGCCAGCAAAGAGGATGAAATGAGAGCCAAATTCCTGAGCAAGAACAATTAAGAAATAGAATGAGGGTTTAAATCTAAGACATGAAACTGTAAGAATTCTAGAGGAAATTGTTTGGAAAACTCTTCTACATATTGGCCTAGGCAGAGAATTTGTGAAGAAGACTCTGAGGGAAATCGCAGAAACAACAAAAATAAATAAATAAACAAATAAATAAATGACTTGATTAAATTAAAAAAACTTCTGCACAGCTGACATAACAATCAGCAGAGTAAATAGCCTACAGAATGGGAGAAAATAGTTGTAGGCTGTTCACCCAATAAAGGACTAATAACCAGAATCTAAAAAGTATTGAAGCAAATCAGCAAGAAAAAAAAAAGAGCCCCATTAAAAAGTGGGTAAAAGAGGGCAGCACCTGTGGATCACAGGGGTAGGGCGCCAGCCCCATATGCCAGAGGTGGTGAGAGGTGGTGGGTTCAAACCCAGCCCCAGCCAAAAACTGCAAAAAAAAAAAAAAAAAAAAAAAAAAGTGGGAAAAAGACATGAACAAAAGCTTTTGGAAGGACAACTTATGGACAATTAGTTCTCAAATTCTTAACCATCACAAATCATCAGAGAAATGCACTCACAACCACAGTGAGATGTCACCTAATCCCAGTAAGAATGGTTTTTATCAAAAAGACCCAAAACAATAGATGCTGGAATGGATGTGGAAAGGAACTCTTATATATATTGGTGGTGGTACTGCAAACTAGTACAACCTCTATGGAAAATGATACGGGGATTTGTCAAAGAATTAAAGTAGACCTACCATTTGATCCAGCAATCCCACTGTTGTGTATTTACCCATAAGAAAAATAGTCCTTCTGTCAAAAAGACACCTGTACTAGAATATGTATTGTAGCACAACTGAAAATTTCAAAGATGTGGAATCAACCAAAGTGCCCATCAATTCATGAATAGATTAACAATAGAATGTGGCATTTATATACTATGGGGTACTATTCAATAAAAAAACTGAATTTAATACCTTTTACAACAATCTGGGTGGAACTAGAGACTATTCTCCTAAGTGAAGTACCATAAGAATGGAAAAAGTAACATGCATGCACTCACTATTAAATTGTAACTAATTTAATAGTGATCAGCACTCATATGCACTGATGAAAGTAAAACTCAGTGAAAATCAGGCCGGGTGCAGTGGCTCACACCTGTAATCTTAGCACTCCGGGAGGCTGAGGCAGATTGCCTGAGCACACAGTTCAAGACCAATCTAAGCAACAGCGAGACCTTATGTGTAAAAATAGCTGAGCATTGGGTGGTACCTGTGGCTTAAAGGAGTAGGGTGCTGGCCCTATATGCCAGAGGTGGTGGGTTCGAACCCAGCCCCTGCCAAAAATAGCTGGGCATTGTGGTGGGTAGCTGTAATTCCAGCTACTCAGGAGGCTGAAGCAAGAGAATCACTTGAGGCCAGGAGTTTGAGGTTGCTGTGAGCAATGATGTCATGGCACTGTACCAAAGGTGACAAAGTGAAACTGTTTCCAAAAAAAAGAAAAAAAGAAAAGAAAAAAAGAATTAAAACAGGTAGGAGAGAAAAGATGAATGAAACCATACCTAATGAGTACAATGTACACTATTTGGGTGATGGGCAACTTCTTAACATTGCTTAAGAAGGATCAAAGCAAGCCATGTAACCAAAACATTTTTACCCCTATCATATTCTGAAATAATAATAATAAAAAAAAAAGGACTAGGAAAATAAAGAGGATGGATCATGTAGGACCTTCTGGGCCACTCAAAGGACTTTGGTTTTTATTTTGAGGTAACTAGAAATGTGCTGAGTAGAAGACGGACATGACCTGACCTACATTTTAAAAGATGGTTCTGGTTGCTGTGTGAAAAATAAATTGTTGAGGACAAAGGTGAAAGCAAATCAGTTAAGAGGCTCCTGCAATAAACCAGAAAAAAGGCACTCGGGTGTCTTAAGAAAGCCAAAGAAATACCAAATTTAACTGAAGCAGTAAGGGGGGTTTGGTACCATCTATGTGAGGGTGGCAGAATTTGAAGTGGTACCAAGAGACCAAACCCTCTTTTAAAATATTTCCTTCCTTCCGTCCTTCCTTCCGTCCGTCCTTCCGTCCTTCCTTCCCTTCCCCCTTCCCTTCCCTTCCCTTTCCTTTTTTTTTTTTTTTTTTTTCAGTTTTTGGCCAGGGCCAGGCTGGGTTTGAACCCGCCACCTCTGGTATATGGAGCTGGCACCCTACTCCTTTGAGCCACAGGCACTGCCCCCAACTCTGTTTTTAAATTATAGACCTCTAGCTAAGGTGGCAGTAAACAAGGGTCAGCATGTCCCAGTGTGTCCCATGCCTTCTGGACTTCATGGTCTATTTGTAAGATCTATGAGTAATTTATTCTCAAGATTGGGACCCCATTGAGAGGGAAAAGGGTGCTCTTGAATTATACTTAAATGATATATGTGACTGGGTTCAGGACACACTATCCCAAAATTTGGCACTTAGCTATTTGCAAAAACAGCAGAAGCAGGAAGGTCTCTCTACCTTCTAACCTTCTACCCTTCTACCCTGAAGCATGCCATAAAAGAATCCTCTGACCTCCCTCTAAAGTAGGTCATAAGATCATCATTCCAGAGTAGTCCTTCCTATACTTGAAGGAAAGAAATGAAGTCAACAGAGAAGAATCTAAACAAACATGCCTTGGTTAGTGTTTATTACTATTAGATCATACCCCTTGGTCCTCCCATCATACTTCTGAACAACTGTCCACACAAAAATACACAGTTTTCTCTGTTTCTTTAGGTGTTCATTTCAGAAAGCTACTGTGTCATGTTAAACTAACATTTAATAATTGATTATGCTTTCTCTTGATAATCTGTCTTTTTTTTTTTAAATAGGGTTCTCAGCCATGAACCTTGTGATGGGTGAAAAAAAGATAATGTTTTTTCCCTTACAGGTGGATGAGGAGGTTCCACTTAGTAGAGCATCCTAACCTGGAGTTCACTAGGGAAGGAAGATCAATTTTTTGCTTGGGGAAATTTAGAATTAAGAATAGAAATGAGAATCTAAATCAGATCCATAGTATTAGTATGTTTGTGTTGAGTTTAGAAAATCAATATAATCTATATAGATTTGGTATTTTGAGTTTTGTATTAAGAAAAGGCAGCCTATTAGAATATTTAATAGACATGGATGTGGAGAAAAGGGAACACTTCTACACTGCTGGTAGGAATGCAAATTAATACATTTCTTTTGGAAAGATGTTTGGAGAACACTTAGAGATCTAAAAATAGGTCTGCCATTCAATCCTATAATTTCTCTACTAGGTATATACCCAGAAGACCAAAAATCACATCATAACAAAGATATTTGTACCAGAATGTTTATTGCAGCCCTATTCATAATTGCTAAGTCATGGAAAAAGCCCAAGTGCCCACTGATCCACGAATGGATTAATAAATTGTGGGACATGTACACCATGGAATATTATCTACCCTTAAACAAAGATAGAGACTTTACCTCTTTCACGTTTATATGGATGGAGCTAGAACATATTCTTTTTAGTAAAGTATCTCAAGAATGAAAGAAAAAGTATCCAATGTACTCAGCCCTACTATGAAACTAATTTATGGCTTTCACATGAAAGCTATAACCCAGCTATAACCTAAGAATATGGGGAAGGGGGAGAAGGAGGGGAGGGAGGGGGGAGAATAGGCAGAGGGAGGGGGATTGGTGGGATTACACCTGTGGTGCATCTTACAAGGGTACATGTGAAACTTAGTAAATGTAGAATGTAAATGTCTTAACACAATAACTAAAAAAATGCCAGGAAGGCTATGTTAAACAGTGTGATGAAAATGTGTCAAACAGTCTATAAAACCAGTGTTTGGTGCCCCACGATCGCATTAATGTACACAGCTATGATTTAATAAAAAAAAAAAAATCTAATAGATTGGCTTTGCTATTCAAATTTACAATGTATAATTGAGTGATTTATGCATTTTATATATTTATAAGTTTCCATTTCAACTTACTTAAGTTGTAATGGAAATTAGAGTTTTTACCAAATTTTGTATGATTGGCACTTACTAAAATTGAAGGGAAATCAGAGTTCTCAGTCTGTTTTACCTGTTTTGTGCTTACTGGGAGCCAGTATTATAGGGGAAAAAATTGTGTTTCAGTGGGAAATTATGCATTGATTAGAGCACACTCTTCCAGGTTTCTGAGTCATATGAGAACTACTTTACAACTTTCTAGACTATGGAAAACTGTAGTAATGCAAAATAATTTTGTCTGCAGACAGGCAAATTCTGTCCTGTACGGTAGAGCTTCCATGAACTTCCTTCCATGGTAGAAGCTAGTTTTGTGTCCACTTGTGTGTTCACTCCAATATTCTTGATCTATAAATATGTCTATATTGTGGATTCTCTTTTGAACCAGTTCTAATATCTTATCAGTTTCCTTATTGCAGTGAGTTGAAGTGTCCACCCAAAAGTCACATCTACCTGAAGCCACAGAATGTGACCGTATTTGGAAATAGGGACTTTGTAGGTGTATTTAGCAAATGTCACCTATTTAGTTGATGTCATCCTGTATTAAAGTGGCTCCTGAATCCAATAACTGGAGTGATGTAGCTATGAGCCAAGGAATACCAAGGATTGTAAGCAGCCACCAGAAGCTAGGACGCCCCAAGGGAGGATTTGTCCCAGGTGTCTTCAGAGGAAGTGTGGCCCTACCGATACCTTGATTTCTGATTTACAGCTTCCAGAACTATGAGACAGTAAATTTCTGTTGTTTTAAGCCACCTAGGCTGTGATACTTTGTTATGGAAGACTTGGGACATTAATATGCATTCATCCATAAGTTCATTAAAGTCTTTAACGTATGTTCAATTTATATCTGTGTGATAGTTATGATTTTCATACTCCCAACAATCCAATGAGGCAGAAATTATTATTATCCCTATTTTATAGATGAGGAAACTGAGGCTCAGAGAAACTAGGCAAGGTTCCCCAAAGCATTTTAGGTAATAGCAGACCAAGTCATTCAACCCAGACAGTCTAACTCCAAAGAGTAGGCTCTGAGACACTCTGCTATCCTAAAATCTTAAGATGACCAGTACCTATAAAGTTTAATTTAAGTTTTATCAAGTATTCAAAGTTCTTGAAAATAAAATAGATTTGTATTCATTTTAACTATTATTTTACTAAGTTATCTATAAAATTATGAAGGTATTATTAAACAATAAAATACTCCTTAAAGACAATTGTTAAAGTTAAATTTATAAATAAACCAACAAATATATAGAAAAGAAATAACTAGGTTTTACATTTATTTCTTCAATAATCAAATATTTGTTTATAAAACCAGTTACCTCCAATAGTGTTTTTTCTACACAAAAGCTGCCCCTAAGAACATCAGAATTCATGTTGACCTGCATTGTGTTACAAAGGAAGTAATAAGAAATTTTATTGTCCCTTAGCATTTACATCCCAAGTGAATAAATGAAACCCTTTCAGCTTTCAGGTCAGAACTCTTCAAAGCTCTTGGAATATTGCTTCTCCACCCTCCTTCCTCACCCCTGCAACTCCTTATATCCAACTTGTACTAGTATTTCAGGAGGTGGCACCAAGCCTGTTTATGTAAGTCCTCTCATCCCTACCAAGAACCTCAGTTTAAGTAAGTCACTTCATCCTCACTAAGAACACTTTTAGCATACCTGCACAATTATTTGTTTATGGGATTATTTGGTTAATATTCAGCTTCCCCACAAGACTGTAAAATCCATGAAGACAGCAACATGTTGGTGATGTTCTCTATCAAATCCAGAACTTAACACAGTGTCTGGGACATAGCCAGTACTTAATAAACATTTACAGAAGGAAGAAAGTGATAAGCAGTATTGAGGGCATAAGGCCCCACTTTGGTGTGGAATTCCCCACTATGTGTACCATGGTAGGACCCATCTCCCACTGTGGATACCAAAAGGGAAAGAGGGGGGCACATCCTCCCTTTCTTATCTCCAGTAGCAAGAGTAGGGCAGGTAACTAATGTCAGGCAATCAGATGCTCTCCTACAGGATATCATTGTCTGGTTGGTGATTTAAAGAGGTAGAGGCAATTGAGAGATTATTAGTGGCAGCACGTAGTCTGGCAGCTACAGGACCACAGATAGCCAGTGACTATGGTGTTGATATTGTCTGTGTAACTGTCATAACCAGATGATTGGTTGTGGCTCCAACTCCCTACTCACCCAGGGCCCTGGTCTATTTTCAAAGCCTGGTTCTACAATGATTATATAAATTACATGTTATTCTTTCAAAATGTTTCTTCTTCCTTCAGCTAAACATAGTGGGTTTTCTGTCACTTAATCAAAAACCTTGACTGATGTAAATATATATGTATGTGTGAGTGTGTGTATTCCCTATACACAGGATGGCCATAAAGTTCGTGTGCAATTTGCTACTCTGTACATATGCACATGCTCTCTCCCCCATATATATAGGAGCCTGAAAGGAGGAAATGAAATCTACCTGTATAAGCCACAAAGTATTGGGGTGTCTTTGGGGGAACATGTGGATGCTCAGAGGGCTTCTCTTTAGGTTGGAAATTGTTACTCAAGTTATAACCACTGACTGTGACTAAAACCATTGTGAAATATGAAAAACATACCCACTTCCCTAAGTGTACAATAAAGACAACTTGGAGATATGTGAGATTATTTTAAATGGAGTGCCCACGTGGCATTAAATAATACTGAATCACACAGTGAGAAAGTGATTTTTTTCTATTATTTTTCAATCCTTCTGAGACTACCAAGGACACTTGTTGATCTGTTATCTCTTTAAAACTTCTCATCACTTCTTACTCTCTCTCTTTTTTTTTTTTTTAAACAAAGAAAAGGCAGTCTTAGGTCCTCGGTGTGTATTTTGGAAAACACTAGGATAGTCCATCAGTTGGAGCCACAGGTGCGGAATGCAAATTACTAAAAACAGAACCTGAAAACAGCAACAACAACCCCTTCAGAAATGCTTCTGAAAGCCCCTGTGTGTGGTGGACAGACCATTTATTTCAATGAAGCCCAAGACCCCCGAGGGCAGTGGGTTTAGAGGATATAGAGGTGCCAGTTATTGCCATAATGAAACTGAAAGCAGGTAGGTTAAAAAGGACAAGCCAAGGTATATCAGCATGTTCTTGAGGAAGAACCCACACAAATCCAGAGTGGCTATTATCCCTGTCTTTTCCTCATTTAGAGAAGGGATGATCATCTTATGCATGGAGGCATAATTATAGCCAACATGTAAAACTTTAATTTTATTCTCTTACTTCATTTTAGTTCCTTTATATCAGTAATCCTCAACTGGGGAAAGTATTTTTTTTTTTTTTTTCAGACTACCTGTATATGAAAGATGCTAGAATGTTCCTTGAGGTAGAAGTAGGGATACCAGCTCTTTCTCACCTTTGACCCAGTTAAAACCACTGTTATAATGAGAGTGTAGCATGCTCCTCTGAGCATGGGAGGGAAGTGAGGAAAAGATTCAGAAGTTCTTCTTCAATGACAGACACAAACAATAACTAATTATCTCCCACACATCCATTAGATCTTGGGGCAGGTGTATGGGCAGTGCACCAACAGATCTGTTTACCTTTCAGCACCAAAATATACATAGGTAGAAGATAGGCTTAGGAAGAATTGTTCTCAGCACTGTAACAATTTGTAAAATGGCTAAGCAGTGCTCATTCAGCATCTTGATGAAGGTTGCAGAAAAAATGCAAACAACTCTGCAAGAACAAAAGAGCTTACATTTTAAACTAAGGAAGGCACTTCAAAAACTTTAAAAAGAGGCACACTCTGAATAATATAAATCTTATGAGAGAAGGTGCCTTATCAATGAATCCTGTGTAATTTAAGTAGATTTGAAAAAGGGTTTACTACCCAGAATAGTGTTTTAATGACAGAGATCTATTTTTTTTTTTTTTTCCCAACAAGGAATGCCTTCTATAACTTAGATACAGTCTTCTTCCCTCCCTCTCTTTCTGCCTCTCTTTCTTCCTTTCCTTCTTTCCTTTCCCCACTTCCTTCCTAATCTTTGGGTTTTTGCATTCAAACAGTAGTCTTCGAGGTTATCTGTGGTGTACTGGACATCACTAGTTTTCAAACTTCTTTCTCCAAAGTCTGGACCCACTTTTATCTGAGGGGGGCAGTTTAAAGGCTCTGTAGTTGGTGATACGCTATTTCAAATCTTGGCTCTAACCCTTATAAGTTGTGCAATATGCAGCAAATCACTTCACTATGTGTATGTGTGTGTGTGTGTGTGTGTGTGTGTGTATGTGTGCCTGCCACATGCATGTGTGTGCCTCAGTATTCTCATTTATTAATAAAAAAGCAGTATAATGAAATCAATTGGACTTGGTGAAGATTCAATGGGTGAGTTCCTGCAAAGTGCTGAGATTAGGGCCCCACACAAATAAGCACAATACAATTGTTAACTTTGTGTAGTTGACGTTTTTCTCCCAGAATTTACAGATTTGAATGTCACTTTGCTACTGTCACAGAATATTCTTGGGAAAGAAGGTAGCTCACCCGCCTAGAGGTCAGGATCAGGAGAGCTTCCTAAAGGAACAGACTTGGAATCTGGACTTTCAAGTAAGCATCGGCCAGATGAAAAAAGGAGAAAATGTGCTTTAGGTAGAGGAGACAGAATGTGGGAGGGAAGGCAAGGGCTGTTGTGACAGCATGGAACTTTGGGTAAAGTGTTAGAAGTTCTGTTGAATGAGTGGGAAATTAAGAGAAATTAGGAGCAGTGAGGTTTGAAAGACTGCTAGGTCTTGGATCTTATAGGTTGCACAAACCAATTTTATTCAGGATGCCATGAGGAATCAATATAGAGGTTTAATCAAGAAGATGATGAGGTGAGGACAGATTTTATTTTATGGTGGCTGCATGGGGAATGAAACATTATTTGGAAGTTATTGCACTAATTAATTCGGGTGAGTTGAGAAACCAGGGTATCTCAGAGCACAGAAATAAGCACCTGTGCTGAAATATTTATCACTTACTGTTTTTGTTTTGTTTTGAGACACAGTCTCACTGTGTCACCCTGGGTAGAGTACCATGGCATCACAGCTCACAACAACCTCAAACTCTTGGGCCTAAGAGATTCTCTTGCCTCAGCCTCCCATGTAGCTGGGACTATAGGTGCCCAGCACAATGCCTGTCAATTTTTTTGTTGCAGTTGTCATTGTTGTTTAGCAGGCTCTGGCCAGGTTTGAGCCTAGCAGCCCCAGTACATGTGGCTGGCACCCATAACCACTGAGCTCCAGGCGCCCAGCCAATCACCTACTGTTGGATGTCCCTATGAGCTAAATTCTTGAGAAAATCTTAAATTCTCATTCATTATTTCTTTTCATTTATCTGCATTTCCCTTAATAGTGCATTTTTTTTTTAACCTTAAGTGAGTTTAATTAGCTAGCTTTTCTATCCTTTCTGTTCTATTTTTAACCAGTTAAAAAAGGCCTTTTCCCCCATTGGTCTTATGTATGATTGTCTTTTCAATAATCATTGATTTAAATTTCTGTTAATAAACACATTATGTGTCTATGTGTAGTCTTATTTAACTTCAATTTTCTAAATTGGTTACATTTAGCTTGCAGTTAGAAAACATACATATTTTATGTTTTATTTGTTTAAATTTCATCTATTTATACTTCTACCATGCCTATCACAAGAGGGTTCTGTATGTACTATTTCACATTTGAGTAATTTATACACATTGTATGAACAGTTCATTTACCAAAGGGGCCTCTGATTAATCTTTTGTCAACTCTTTGATGAAACTCCAGAACTTCTTAAGATGATTTCCCATCTAAGAAGACCAAAATTAGAAATACCCCCCCCCTTTTTTTTTTTTTGCATTTTTTTATTACCCAAGGGGAGACCAAAAAGGTCAGTTTTTGAGTTATTTTAATCTTACTAATACTGCAGGTGAAAAAGATTCAGCCAGGGCAGCTCTTTAGAAAGAACAACTCACTGTCATCTCATAACAAAGTTGTTGTAAGTTACCTTTCTATGTGTTCCATACAAATAATGCAGGTGTCAGCAAAAATATCTTCCCAAGTGTGGGAAAACGCAGACATGCACCCTCCCATCTGTTTTTGGTGTGTTCTCAAGCTGCTTTGTGCACTCTGCTCACCTTTCCAGGTCCCCTCAACCTCTGGGCCCTCCCCGATCCTTTCCCGAGTACTCACAGGGTCTGCGTGCTGGGCGGTAAGCTGGGGATGCGGTGGAGATCCTTGCAGGTGACTCTGAAGTCCTCCTCCTGATGGCACTCGCAGGGAGGAGACGGGCACCCCTTTCCCCCCAGGCTCCTGGGCAGGGTGAGCAGCAGTCCCAGAAGCAGCAGGGACTCCGGCCTCATTTTCTACCGGTCCCCAGGGCTATTTCTTCATCTTCCACACTCCCTCATTCTTAGCCCTCTGTGCCTCCGATTCCTCTGGACTGAAGGAGAGAGGGAGAGCGGGAGGGGTGAAGGGAGGGAGGCTCGCTGGAAGGGGCTGTGATCTCACCACTGTAGAGGAGGCTGGAGAGGGGTGAAAAGAGACTCTTAAGTGCTCTGCTTCCCTAGGCAACTCTCCACCCAAACAAACCTCCTTGCTTTACTTTCCTTGGCTGGAGCCACGCAGCCCTCGCCGTCTGTTCCCTGACACCCAACACCGGTCCTGGCTGTCCCCTTTTGTTTTCTAACCCGTGGACGCATTCCTTTTGTTCTCTTCAAAACCTAGTTTGGATGCCCTGTCCTTTTCTTCTCTTTAAACCCAAAGAACCCCCCCCTTTCCCGTGGGTAGCCCCCTAACAGTGCGCGCATTCTATGCAGAGAAAGTCCCCGCGGAGTCTTTCCCAGGGAGGACCAGTGTCCTGCAAAACTGCAGATGCCTCTGCGGAGAGTTGGACAAGGGCATATTCCTGGCCGGCCGGAGGTGCACCCCAAGCCGGCGCGCGACCCTGGCGGCTCCCCAGTTTCAGCGCCCCCCGGCAGCGCTCCGCACCGGCTGCCACTGTTGTGCAGGAATCGCCACCAGGAGTCGCCTCGCGGCGTTGGCCACACGCTGCAGCCGGAGGACTCCGCGAGTCAAGTCAGGAACTGGGCTCTGGGGCCATCTGGTGGGGAGAACTGGGAACGGCATAAACGGTTCAGGTTCCCGGAATGGATCCCGCCTGCAAGTTCTGGTCTGGCCAAGGAGTTTACTGAAACATATCACCAACTAGATGGGAAGAAAACAATACTTAAATGGCACCCCATCATCTCATTATTCCTCACACGGTAGCCAATTGCAAGTATAAACTAGTCTGTGCCACTTTCCTTCTTAAAAGTCTTCAATTGCTTATTTACGCCTCTTAGGGTAAAAGGACTATCAACTCCTTACAACTATATGATTCCTTTTATATGTACTTCTAGGACAGGGAAAAAAGCTAGGGTGATAGAAGTCAGAATAAAAGTTAAGAGATACTGACTAGAAAAAGGCCAGGGATATAGGGATTCTATTTCTTAGGCTGGTGGTGAAGTAGATGTTTACGTTTATCAAAATTCATTGGCATGTACACTTAAAATACTCACATTTCTATGTTTATACAAGCTTCATTTATAATCACCAAAAACTGAAAACAATCAAAAATGTCCCTCAGGTAGGCAATGGTTAAACAAATGCGGATACATCCACGCAAGGGAACACCATTACACAATAATAATGAATGAACTGCTCATATATACAATATGCACGAATCTTGAATGCATAATGTTAACTGAAAGAAGCCAAACTGAATAATATTGTGTATTTATAGGTAATTATTCATGGTAACGAATTCATTTATATGACATTCTCGAAAAAGCAAAACTGTAGGAACAGGAAGCAGATGAGTGGTTGCAAAGGCCTGGGGTTCAGAAGAGAGGCTGACTACAAATGAACACCACTGAACTTTCTGAAATTATTTTAAATCTTGCTTGTGACAGTGGTTCCACGGTGATTCATTAATTGTGGTAAATCGTAGTGACCAATTTTTTTTTATTAAATTATAGTTGTGTACATTAAAGCGATCATGGGGCACCATACACTGGTTTTATAGACCGTTTGACACATTTTCATCACACTGGTTAACATAGCCTTCCTGGAATTATCTTAGTTACTGCGTTAAGACATTTACATTCTACATTTACTAAGTTTCACATATAACCTTGTAAGATGCACCGCAGGTGTAATCCCACCAATCACCCTCCCTCCACCCACCTCCCCCCTACCCCCTCCCTCCGTCCCCCTATTCTTGGGTTATAACTGGGTTATAGCTTTCATGTGAAAGCCATAAATTAGTTTCATAGTAGGGATGAGTACATTGGATACGTTTTCTTCCATTCTTGAGATACTTTACTAAGAAGAATATGTTCTAGCTCCATCCATGTAAACATGAAAGAGGTAAAGTCTCCATCTTTCTTTAAGGCTGCATAATATTCTATGGTGTACACATACCACAATTTATTAATTCATTCGTGGATTGATGTGCACTTGGGACTGTTTCCATGACTTAGCAATAGTGAATAGGGCTGCAATAAACATTCTGGTACAGATATCTTTGTTATGATGTGATTTTTGATCTTCTGGGTAGATGGCCAGTAGAGGTATTACAGGATTGAATGGCAGATCTATTTTTAGATCTCTAAGTGTTCTCCAAATACCTTTCCAAAAGGAATGCAATAATTTGCATCCCCACCGGCAGTGCAAAAGTGTTCCCTTTCCTTGGGATTTTGTGATCTAGGCTAGTCTCACTGGAGTTAGAAGATATCTCAAAGGAGTTTTGATTTGCATTTCTCTGATGATTAAAGATGATGAGCATTTTTTCATATGTCTGAAGGCCGCACGCCTGTCTTCTTCAGAAAAGTTTCTCTTGGAATCCCTTGTTCTCTTCTTGCTAATGCGTTTGAGTTCTCTGTGGATTCTGGTTATTAAACCTTCATCGGAGACATAACCTGCAGATATCTTCTCCCATTCTGAGGGCTTTTTGCTTGCTTTACTTACTGTGTTCTTGGCTGTGCAGAAGATTTTTAGTTTGATAAAGTCCCAGTAGTGTATTTTTGAAGCTGTTTCAATTGCCCGCACATCAGTTGTTTAAGGACAAGTTGGCTCATGGTACTGATTCAGCAATTGTAGATGCTTTATACTCTGCCTGACTCCTGGGAAGTTTGGTTGAGAGGGCTGTCTACCCTCATTACAGCTGTTATATACACAAGGTTTGGCTGGGTGGGCACAAGCCCCCTCAGTAGCTCACCCCAGGCCAACTCCCGGGACCCAGGGCAGTGGCATAGAGGTAGCCAGCAGCTCATCACCTTGGGGTTCAGAAAGCTAGAGCCTCTGAGTTCGAAAATCATGGGTGTTCTCCACAGACTCAGGCCAGAAGACAGCAAGGAAGTGTGAAAAGCCTTCATTTGCAGACAGTAAAACCTAAACAATATAAACTTGCTGTACTTGCTGTCAGAAAGGGGGTGTCTTCTGGAGAGCGGTCCTAAGAGCTCTGCAGGCCTCAGCCCCGGGGCAGAGTCTCTCCGTTGGGGTGCCCATGAGTCCAGCAGGTCTCTGGTCCAGTGTCTACCTAGTCATAGCTATCTCCAAAGACTTTAAGCTTATGATGCCCAGGGCGAACCCAAAGGCCAGAAGCTTTGCCTCCTAGGTGTACAGGAGATCATTATGGGGATGTGGAAATGGGTTTGTGTCAGGAAGGAAGGACGAGCCACCTGAGCCTGGGCACTAGGTGACACGTGCAGGTCCAACCTCCACCAGGGGCAGGCAGGAAAAGACGAGTGGAGTGGCAGGGTGTGCACCTCACCTCACGTGCAATAACTAGGTAGGCTGCCACGGGGAGGTGCTGTTGTCATTCCTTTTTCACAACTGGGGAGCTGGAGGCAGAGGGTAGGGACCTGGAGCAGAACTGTGGCCTGGGTGGGTCGGCTCTGGCTCCAGGCATCTATTACCTGCTGAGGGGTGCACAACCCTCTCCACCTCCCCAATGACTCTGCATCTTTCTCTGGGTCAGGGGTCTCCTGGGGAGGGTCCAGATATCTTTCTCTCTCTCTCTCTCTCTCTCTCTCTCTCTCTCTCTCTCTCTCTCTCTCTGTCTCTCTCTCACACACGCTCAAACACACACATGCCCCACTTCCCACCAAATCCCAGAAGAAACATGGCCTGGGCCTGGCAACAACACTGTGCCCCACAGAACATGGCCAAAACCACAGTGCACTTGTCCTGTCAAGTGAAGTAGAAAGTGGAGACAGGCGGCAATAGACTGAAGCTGGCCTTGATGGGGAGCCCAGAGGACAGGGCTGGGGGCATAGCTGTACCTTACAGATACAGGCCAGCTAATACTTCAGGTACTTGATGGTGCTGTTCTTTGATTCCAGAATGTCCTAGAGAGAGAGGTAAAAGTGAGTTTCAGTGTCATCTTTTGGCAGGGGCAGGCAGGGTCGTTGGTAATCTGGGGGCTTAGGCAGAGGTCCTCTGCAGTTCGGGGAATAACAGCCTGGCTGCAGCAATGTATACATTCACACAGTGGCACATTAGCAGGAAAAAGTCCACATTGGTACAGAGGTGCAATGGAGGCAGGGAGACACAGTACTTGTGTCTCTATAAAAAACCACTGACAAATATAAGAAATGAAGATGGGGTGAGTGCACTGGTAGGGCTGGCCCGATGCTGTGGAGACTGGGAGCTAAACACATTTACAATCGCTTAAATTTCTTCAAGTAGCTGAGTGTACTACCCTTTTGGCCTTTATTAGAGACAGGGTGGAGTACAGTGGTAGCATCAGAGCTCACTACAGCCTCGGACTCGTGGGCTCAAGCGATGCTCCTGCCTCATCCAAAAGTGCTAAGATTATATGCTACTGTACCCACCGTGTGTTTTCTTTTCAGTAGGAGACAATAGGAGACCGGGTGTTTTATTTTCAATAGGAGACAAGTCACCAACTTGTAAGACTTAAGCAGGGTTGGCCCACCAAGATGTGGGCATGGGTCTGACCACAGGCAGAAGTTTCCAGGTCTCTCACCTGAGGAGTGAGCCAGCTGGGCCTGCCCTGGCTCTAGAACCATCTCTGCGGCCATCTGACCACAATCCAGAGTAGACCCCAAATCCCCTGCCCTCCTCACCCTCCTCACCCCCGACCAGGCTGGGATCAGCCCTTGCATAGGCCTCTGGCACTTCCTGGTGAGGTGATTTTCCTTGCCCACAAGTAAGGGTAACCCTGACCCACACTGAATGTCAAGGGCACCTGGTTCTTGCTACAGTAACCATCATTGGCCACAGTTGTTTTATCACCCTTACCCATAGTCACTTGGCAGCACCCGCGCCGCGCCTGCTCTGAGCCAACTCACCCTCCATAAGAGATGAAGGAACATCTCTCCTTCACTTTCTGGCAGCAGACCTCACCCTTGTAGCTGCCTGCCTTGCTCACAAAGACTGGCTTTGCCCTGGACAAAGCCAGGGCCGAGTGTTGAACAGGCAAGGATAGGTCACCGGTCGCAGATGAGAAGAGCCCAAGGAGCTGGCCTATCCCATGTGGCCCAGGGTCCCCCAGACATTGCAAACCACTAGGCCAGGACCTTCTGCTGTGTCCCAAGGGCCTCCTTGGGAAAACACACCGTGCCCTCAGCCATCACCGACAACTCTTGACATCTCAGGCTCCTAAGGGCTCTCTAACCCTCTGCTCTTTTCCTCCCTGTAGGTGCCTCCTGCTCCCCCTTCCGGCCCAGCTTCCCCATCAGTGGCAGAATGGCTGCCTCTGATGCAGTCCTCCCTGGAACAAACCTTGTCTGCTTCTCACTGGCCCTAAATTCATGGGCACACCTGAAAGTTCTTTCAGGGTAACCCCTCTGCTTTATTTCTGCCGCCCCCAACACTGTGTGGCCCACAGGACACCTCAGTGTGGACTCATTGGCTCAGGCCTCAGGTAGAAGACAGCTGAACATCCAAGTAGTTGTGTGTGCGAGCACAGGACAAAGCCAGGTTAGAGTGTCTTAGAGATGAGGTGACTGACGTGACACAGCTGATCCCCTGGGCTAGAGTCAATGGTGCACAGATGGCATTTATGTTCACCTGACTTGTGCACTGACAAATCACCTTACTAAATGTTGCTTCAGATATCTCTCAGGATGAAAATCAATTCTACAGACAGCTAAACATGTCTCAAGCCTACATCCCAGCTGTCTGCTTCTCCACAGGGCATGTCTGGCAAAAGCAGCAGAGATAGACAGGTGCCTTGAGGCCCTGGAAGGCTGTATGTCAGGGACAAGTCAGCCTTGCTGCACCAAAACTCATGGTGAGGACTTCAAACTATGTGTTTCCAGAACAGGGCAGCAGCTGGGCCTGGGATTATGCCATCTGTGATCCCTAGGACCTCCAGTGAGCCACAGGCCTGGTAGCTACTGGGCATCCCAGCTGGCTGGAATTCCAGTCTCAGCCAAAGACACCCATCCTTCATCACCTGTTCCTCCTCTTTTTCCAACCAGGTCTAGGGAGCAGAGGGACAGGGAGCAGCCTCAGAAGCCTGACATTAGGTGAGAGGCCGCTGCGGAGGCACTGTCAGAGGGTCTAGGATCCCGAATCTTAGCTGACCCGTGGGGATAAGCCCTAACCTGTTCTATCTGCTGTCGTCCCCCATGGCAGGACCGCCCAATCAGGATACCAAACAGTGGTGGGAACACAAGAGGGCACGTACTAGGCACTGCTCACACTGCACATCCTCTGAAACCACAATGGCTAGGTCAGGACCTGGAGGCTGGCCAAGCCCCACAATCACCATCGTAACTCTCCCTGTTATCTATATCTGTGCATCTTGT
>CAUYPK010015517.1:0-22692 GCA_963574355.1 Loris lydekkerianus
TTCACATCAGAATTCTACCAAACCTTTAAAGAGGAACTAATACCTATATTACTTAATCTTTTCCAAAACATAGAAAAAGAAGGAATACTTCCCAACACATTCTATGAAGCAAATATCACCCTGATACCCAAACCAGGAAAAGACCCAACAAGAAAAGAAAATTATAGACCAATATCTCTAATGAATATTGATGCAAAAATATTCAGTAAGATACTAGCAAACAGAATTGAACAACACATCAAACAAATTATATACCACAACCAGGTGGGTTTCATCCCAGTGTCCCAAGGATGGTTCAATATACATAAATCCATAAATATAATACATCACATAAATAAATTAAAAAACAAAGACCGTATAATTCTCTCAATTGATGCAGAAAAAGCTTTTGACAATATCCAGCACCCTTTCTTGATCAGAACGCTTAAGAAAACAGGTATAGATGGAACATTTCTTAAACTGATAGAGGCCGTCTACAGCAAACCTACAGCCAATATCATAGTGAACGGAGTAAAATTAAAATCATTTCCTCTCAGATCAGGAACCAGTCAAGGATGCCCACTGTCTCCACCACTTTTTAACATTGTAATGGAAGTCTTAGCCACTGCAATCAGGCAGGAGAAGGCAATCAAGGGGATCTAAATAGGACCAGAGGAGATCAAACTGTCACTCTTCGCAGATGATATGATTATATATCTGGAAAACCCCAGGGAATCAACTACAAAACTCCTAGAAGTGATCAAGGAATATAACGTCTCAGGATACAAAATTAACACTCATAAATCTGTAGCCTTTGCCTTATATACACCAACAATAGTCAATGGGAAAAAACAATCAAGGATTCTATTCCCTTTACAATAGTCCCAAAGAAGATGAAATATCTGGGAGTGTATAGAGTTCTCTCTATAAAGAGAACTATGAAACTCTGAGAAAAGAAATAGCTGAAGATGTTAGCAAATAGAAAAATATACCATGCTCATGGCTGGGAAGAATTAACATTGTTAAAATGTCTATATTACCTAAAGCAGTTTACAGATTTAACTCAATCCCTATTAAAGCACCTCTCTCATATATTAAAGACCTGGAAAAATAAGTACTTCACTTTATATGAAAACAGAAAAAGCTTGAATAGCCAGGACATTATTCAGAAATAAAAACAAATTGGGAGGAATCGCGCTTCCAGACTTCAGACTATATTATAAATCTATAGTGATGAAACCAGCATGGTACTGGCATAAAAATAGAGAGGTAGATATATGGAACAGAATTGAAGACCAAGAGGTGAACCCAGACACATATTGTCATTTGATTTTCAATAAGCCTATTAAAAATATAAATTGGGGGAAAGATTCCCTATTCAATAAATGGTGTTGGACAAATTGGCTGAAACTGGACCCACACCTTTCTCCTCTAACAAAAATTGACTCTCACTGGTTAAAGGGCTTAAACTTAAGACATGAAACTATAAATATTCTTAAAGATAGTGCAGGGGAAATGCTTGAAACAATTGGCTTGGGAGAATACTTCTTGAGGAAGACACCCCGGGAAATTGAAGCAACATCAAAAACACATTACTGGGATCTAAACAAATTAAAAAGCTTCTGCACTGCCAAGAACACACTAAGTAAAGCAAATAGACAGCCCTCAGAATGGGAGAGGATTTTTGCAAGTTATACTACCAACAAAGGTCTAATAACTAGAATCCACAGAGAACTCAAACTTATAACTAAGCAAAATACAAGTGATCCCATTTCACAGTGGGCAAGAGACATGAACAGAAGCTTCTCTGAAGAAGACAGGCGCATGGCCAACAGACACATGAAAAAATGCTCATCATCTTTAATCATCAGAGAAATGCAAACCAAAACAACTCTGAGATACCATCTAACGCCAGTAAGAGTAGCCCACATCACAAAATCCCAAAAGAACAGATGTTGGCGTGGATGTGGAGAAAAGGGAACACTTCTGTACTACTGGTGGGAATGCAAGCTAGTACGTTCCTTTTGGAAGGAAGTTTGGAGAACACCCAGGGATCTAAATGTAGACCTGCCATTTGAGCCTGCAATTCCTCTTCTAGGTGTATAACCAAAGGACCAAAAATCATTTGGCAATAAAGATATTTGCACCAGATTGTTCATTGCAGCTCAATTCATAATTGCCAAGTCATGGAAGAAGCCCAAGTGCCCATCGACCCATGAATGGATTAATAAATTTTGGTATATATATATCATGGAATACTATGCAGCAGTAAAAAAAAATGGAGACTTTACCTCCTTTATGTTTACATGGATGGAGCTGGAAAATATTCTTCTTAGTAAAGTATCTCAGGAATGGAAAAAATAATATCCAATGTACTCAGTACTACTGTGAACCAATTTATAATCACTCACACTTGCATATGAAAAATGAAACAAAATTTTAGCCTAAGATGAAGGAGGGAAGGGGAGGGAGAGGTATAGGGAGAGGTTGGGAAAGATAGTAGGGGATAGTAGGGGGACCACAACTGTGGAACACATTGCAAGTACAAGTTGGATCTATCATGTGTAGAACACAAATGTCCTAATGTTATAATTGGGTAAATGAGGTGAAAGCTATATTGATTAGTATGATGTAAAGACTCCAATTTGTACAAATAATCAGCACACTGAAATTGGCATAAATGTATTTATGATTTATGTGCAAAAGACTTAATAAAAAATAAAAAAATAAAGTTATTTTGTCTGATATTCATTTAGTCTCTCCAAATTTTTTACGGTTACTGTCTGCATGTTTTTTCCATCCTTTCACTTACTATCTTTTTTGTATCTTTGAACTCAAAGTATGTCTCTCATAGACAATATTTACTTAAAACTTCCTTTTGCATCCATCTGACAATTTTTATTTTTTGGTTTCAGTGTTTAGTCCATTCTCATTCAATGTAATTACTACCATGATTGGATTTATGTCTTACATGTTGCTTTTTTGTTTTAAAATATTGCCTTTCTCTTTTGTTTCTCAGTTTCTCTTTTACTGACATTTTTGTGTTAAAGAAATATTATTACACTACAAAAATTCCCCTGTTAATTTTTAGGCTATTTTTTCCCAGTTATTTTCTTATTGATACTCTGGGTATTAAAATATGTATCCTTAACTGAACTATTTACTCAAGGTTAGTACTGATTTACATCCAGTAAAATAGAGTAACTTGGATCCAATGTATCTACCTTTCCTTCCCTGCTTTTGTGCCATCATTATCACGTCTATTTACATATATATAGTATGGGGACCACAACTATGGAGCAAGACCGTATTAGTTTGCATTTCCACCAGCAGTGCGGAAGTGTTCCCTTTTCTCCACATCCGCGCCAACATCTCTGGTTTGGGGATTTTGTGATGTGGGCTAATCTTACTGGAGTTAGATGATATCTCAAAGTAGTTAATGATTTAAGAAAGGTTATGCTGGAATATCCCAGGGCTGTAAGACTTCCATCTTGTGTTGATTCATTTGTGTTCAGGTGAGGAAATACATTGAAATTTGCAGCTAATTCTCAAGTATCCCTTGGCTTTTACTTTTTGCTGAGCCCTCCCAGGTTTCCTCTGTGCATCTGTGTAATTTCCAAGATATCCAATGAGCAGAGAGCTTATCTCAGATCTTCTATGGCTGTTATTTCCAAGAACTTCCTGTTAAATTTTTGGCTTGTCACTCATTCCAACCCAGACTATAATCTCAGACTATGAAGGTTGTGGGTTCTCTTCATTTGTTTCCTATCAAATTTGTTACTTTTAGCTAATGAAGGCATGCTTTTGTGACCTGCAACACCTGACCTCTAGCAGCAAAGCTGTTAGCTTTCACAGCTAGGCCCATGCTAGTAAAACTAAGTTCTTATCAATGAAGCTGGGTCAAGGTATGTGAACAGCCTCAGGAACGAAAGCCACAGACTCCCACTGTTCTTACCTGAAGCTCAAGTAATTTCTCAAGAATAAATGCTTCTCTTTTTTTCTACCTTTGGCATATTCCAAAGCTCTACAATGATCATTTTTTACACTTTTGTCCAGTTTTATCCTTGTTCTTTGCTAGCAGGGCTCACTAATGTCTTCGTGCCTTTCCCATATTTTGTTTTTTGTGACATCTATACACTCCTTTTAGTCTCTCTTATACTTTTTTGTGCCAGGAATGTCAGAAAGATCTCAATCTCATCTTCTAACTTGATGGAATTTCGGGATGTATTTAGCCAGGAAATTTATTACCAGGAGTGGACCTTCCATCTGACTCTCTTTACCCTAATCATGAAACCTGATGAAATTTCAACAGGGTGAAATTTCCACTGCATAGTGATGTTTTTCAACATAGGAATTCTTCTGCAAGATAATAGGGTTATTTACATATATAATTAGTAAAAAATTTTATTTTACGGGAAGCAACCTAAAACTTGGAACAGCTTTATCCAATACTGGAAATCTGACAACTTTAGGTACAAATGGAAGACAGGTAAATATTTCACTCAGATACATTTTTGGGCAGAGTAATTTACAATGGCCATTAAAATAGAACTTCAAATTAATGTAGGGCTAAAACCCCATAATTATAAACCTCAATTCATGAGGCAAGTGTTGGGGGTTGAGGGCCCCAGTTTCCTGAACCCAGTTGACCTGGATTGATTACTCAGCTGAGCTAGAAAGTTCAACTGAGGCATGGTGGTAATTGATATAAAAAAATGAATGGAATGGAAACTGAAAATAAAATTGGAGCAGCACAGGCAGCATGAATAGAGAAAAAAAAAAAAAAAAAAAAAAAGTAGCCTGCACAAGTCTTAGTGTAACAAAGAGAATTTTTATTTAGGAAGAACAAAGAGGAAGTTTAGAGCAATTCCAAAGAGATTTAGAAGTGGGTCCCTCTCATGAAGGTGAGAACGATGGAGAGAGGGTGAGAGAGACAGAGATGCAAAGGCTGTGCAGACGTCTAAATAGCCTCTTTCTCCCTATTTGAAATTGGTTTGTAAGCTTTTCATTGGCCTCTTTGCACCTCTAGGCAGTATTGCCCTTTTTTTTTTGTAGAGACAGAGTCTCACTTTATCCCCCTGGGTAGAGTGCCGTGGTGTCACACACCTCAAAGCAACCTCCAACTTCTGAGCTTAGGCGATTCTCTTGCCTCAGCCTCCTGAGTAGCTGGGACTACAGGCACCCGCCACAATGCCCAGCTATCTTTTTGTTTTGCAGTTTGTCTGGGGCCAGGTTCGAACCCACCACTCTCAGTATATGGGGCGGGCACCCTACTCACTGAGCCACAGGCGCTGCCCTGTTGCCCTTTTCTATTAGTCATTAATTATTGTCTCTTTCTATTGGTCATTGGTTACCTAGGTTACCTCATATCCACATTTCTATGGGCCCTCTAGACTTTCTGGTTCCATAGGCCAGGCTTTCCTCCCACCCTCCTTGAAGCCCCTTTCCTAGTGTCCCTTCTCAGCAAGAAGGTGTCCCCAGTATCTGGCAAAAGGTATGGCATGAATCCTAAGCATTCCAGTAGGATAATATTTTCTGTTGACCTTAAGAAAATTGGAAAGGAATGGGAACAGCTGTAGAATGGGAGGGCACTTTGGAGCTAATTGTAAATTTTTGTGTTATGGTGGCTTTTACTAGAGATTTATTCTTCCAATTTAAGGGACACAAAATTGTGTGGTGGTTTACAACATAGTCTTTGGGATAAAATGCATTTAAATATACCAAGAAACCAGAAAGAGTTCCTCCTTAACTTCCCCTACCCACACCATCCTTAGAGACCTGATATTTTTTGTGTAGGGCGTCTGGTAACTTCATTCACAGAGATCTATTTTTACCTTCAATTCACAACTAAGGGAAACTTTAGGTCTGATCAATTTACAAATTTCAAGGGCCAGGAAAAGATAAGGATTCCCTTTTTTTTTTAATTAGAGACAAAGGCACACTATGTTGTCCTTGGTAGAGTGCGATGGTGTCACAGCTCACATCAACCTCAAACTCTTGGGCTTAAGCAATTCTCGTACCTCAGCCTCCCAAGTAGCTGGGATTACAGGTGCCCACTACAATGCCCGGTTATTTTTGTTGTTGTTATAGTTGTCATTGTTGTTTAGCAGACCCAGGCCAGGTTAGAACCCGCCAGCCCTGGTGTATGTGGCTGGCACCCTATATACTGAGCATGGGCTCCAAGCCAGGATCCCCTTTTTTTGAGGAGGTTGGTATAGTATCTTGGAGTAAGAACAAGACAGTGGAGAATCCCACTCAATTTCCCCAGTCTTATGGATCCTACCAGTACTCTGTAGTAAAGTCAGGGGCAGGGCTTGTTTGGGCTGGTTTCTTGTTGTAGGCCAGGTCAGATATAGTCAAGGTCCATCACAGAAGGAGTGATATGGAAGTGGAGAGAGATGGGAAACAACCAAGATTGAAGAGGACGCATATGTTTTAAAGATTTCTTGAAGGCGTTTTTTAAAAAGAAAAAGAGTAAAACAAACAAAAAACTATGGTGGAACTATAAACTGTCATTAAAAATTATCTCAACAGTACTAAGAAATGCCAGGAAGGCTATGGTGACCATTGTGATGAAAATGTGTCAAACGGTCCATGAAGCTAGTGTGTGATGCCCCATGATTATATCAATGTACACAGCTATGATTTAATTAAAAAAAAAAAAAGAAAAAAAATTATCTCAACAAAGTTTCAGAATAGTTTAAACCTTTTAAGGTGGGTCTTGTGGCTGGTGTTACTCATTCACAGGAGCATAGGAAGTCTATAATTCAAATATGCATGCACTTAATGCCTAGAATCTTCAAATCTTTTCAGCACTTTGCTAAATGCCATTCACACTACACTAAAGAAGTTCTCTGTCTTTTTGACATCAGCATTCAAAGGAAACTCTAAAACATATTACAAATATAATGTATCTAATTTTCCTGCCTCCTAAGGCACACATTTTCCCATTATGAAATTGGTATACATGTTTCTTTTTCAATCAACCTATTCATTTAATGAGATAGTGTTCCTTATTTTTCTCAAAAATCTCTTACTAAGTAAAAGGTGCATCTTACAAAAGAATTAAGAGCGTGAACTCATCACAGGGAAGTACATTTGAATTCATGCTTCATCATTTACTGGTTTTGTGACCTTAGCCACATATTTTATCTTTTTAAGCCTGTTTTCTCATTTGCAAAATGAGAATGATAAATCCCACTTTTGTAGGGTTTTGAGAATTAAATGAGATAATGTACATTAGATAGGAGTGAATGTTAAATTAATATAAGCTATTGTCACTATGTACTCTTTTCTTTCCTCTTTCAGCCTTAGATGGCAAGGATCATCCAGCTTATTTCCCAGAAATCAGGCAAAGGGTAAAGTTATTAAACCATTAGTACATTTTGTCTCCGTGCCTGTAGCTCAGTGAGTAGGGCGCCAGCCGCATACACTGAAGCTGGCAGGCTCGAGCCCAGCCTGGGCCTGCTAAACAACAATGACAACTGCAACAAAAAATAGCCGGGCCTTGTGGTGGGTGCCTGTAGTCCTGGCTACTCAGGAGGCTGAGGCAAAACCATTAGTACATGTTGAAGGTCTTGTATATATTCAGTATCATTTTGAGGAAAGTTACAGAATTATGGTGTGATTTCTGTCCTCTGAGAGCTTATAACTTAGTTGAGAATAAAGATAAACTCAAACAATGTTTAAAGACTATTTTTTTATAACTTAGTACCTAATGATATAAAACAGTGTAAAAGTGACTTAGTGCTCCTTGCAAGAAGGGACTAGTTCATGGAAATATTGTGGGCTTGAGTTAGAGTTAAAATCTTGATTCTACCACTTAAAAGCCTAATGCCAGAAAACCTTAGCTTCCCTAAACATCCATTCTCTTATTGGTATAATAAAATCCCTACATTACAGGGTTGCTGTGGAAAATAAATGTAAAGTCCATGGTATTTAGGTGGTAGTTAATAGGTACTAGCTATTATTTGATACACCATTGTTTCTTCCACATCACAGCACCTAACTCAGCAATCTGCACAAAAACATGTAATCAGCAAATGTTTACTGAGCTGAAAAATTAGCATTTGTTCTATAGTTTCTTCTTCAGGCTGTTTTATCGACTGCTGTAATATGTGGCCTCATGGTAATTATCCAGGTGAAGTAAATTGGTGGACAATTTGTGAGCTGTCATATTTTCAGAACCCATCTATGGTCTGAAAAAGATTCATGAATTCAAATTAACTGAAAGGTCATTGTCTTCACTATCTCACTGATGAATATTCTAGCAGTCAACCCTAGCAGGAAACGGTGTGTATTTCCTCCTTGATCTTTACTGTGCTGTATGTGTGTTATCTGATGCCAAATACTCCACACAGGCTAGTGTATTGCTTTCCATATTAAATGTTCTTGAGAAAACTACAAATTACTAAGTTAATTATTATGAACTAAAAAGTATCCTAGGCTAAAACTTTCCCTAAATAGAGCTAGGAGGGCTTTCTTAATTCATTTCACAAAACATGTGTAAACTCCTAGAGTATGCAAAGAATTGTGCTATGGAGTATGGAGTTAAAATGATATATAAAAACTAGTTTCTATTTTCAAAGAGTATTATACCAAAGAAATGCACAAAACAGCTATAATATAAGACAAAATATTGGGTTTCTTAGGTATGGTTTTTCCCCACCAAACCTCTTGTTGAAATTTGATTCCCAATGTGGTAGTGTTGGGAGGTATGGTCTAGTGGACATTGTTTGAGTCATAGGAGTGGATCTCTCATGAATGCTTTAGTGCCTTTCTCAAGGTAGTGAGTTTGTTCTTGCTCTAGTGAGACTGGGTTGGTTCTCCTGTGAATGGCTTAGTTCCCATGAGGGCAGCTTGTTACAAAGCCAGGATGTGCCTCGGGTTCTCTCTTCACACATGTCTGCCTCTTCTTTAACCTCCTCTGCCATGTTATTATCTGGCATTTGGCCCTTACTGGAAGCCATACAGATGCTAGCACTATGCTTCTCATACTTTCCAGCCTGGAGAACCATGAGGTAAATATGCCTCTTTACACACACACACACACACACACACACACACACTATATATATGAAACCCAGTTTTAGATATTCTGTTATAGCAACACAAAATGGACTAAGACACAGGCACAAAGTGCTTTGGGAACATGAATGTTGGAGAAATTAATTATGAAAACTCCAGGAGGAAATGCAACCTAACTTCAATTCCTGATTACACACTGAGATCTCCTTTCTCCTTAAGCTCTATTGGCTACTAAAGATAATAAGTCATACAAATCTTACATTTGCTTTAGGTGAAATTACTGGTACTTTAGTGACTTTGCAAACAAAACTTATCCCTAGCTCTGACATAACTGTAGCAAACATAGATTTTTTTTCCCCTTAAACTTCCCCTTTACCTCCCTTCCACAGGCTGGCACTCTTCAGTAGGCCAACTCTGAATATACTAGCCTCCTTGGTTCCTGTTTACAGTCAAATTCTGTCATGTGGAGCTTGTATTTTATAAGGGTATCATGTTATGATTTGCCTTTGTATTCTGGACAGCCTATTTTGTTTCATAAAATATCAAATTTATCAATGAAATAAATTTCAAAAAGAAAACAAAAATATATGTTGCTTTAAAATATGAATATTAATGAAACATGTAAAATCAAGCATTTATAAAAGCTACATTTTAAATGCTGTCTTGGAGGATTTTTCTGGGATAGGTAAGTTAAGCTTTTTAAAATAAATATTTGATGAAGCTTGGATTGAAGACCCCTTCTTCTTTATTTCCTAGTAAATCCCCCTTTAGTAAGCATAGACATTCATAATTAGGGTCATCTGTCTCAAATTTTTTTCTCTGCTGATTTGTTGTGGATAAATGCTTCTAAAAACCTCTGAAAGGCAAATGCTAGTGGGAGGCAGTTTCCATGGTGACTTCAGAATTTGTATTGTCGCTTTTAGACATCATAAATATGGGTGTTGCTTTTGCTTGTCACTGTGCAGATCTTACTCATGATGTAAGAAAGGTCATAGGGTAGAAGGTGAGGAGGGTATGGCCAGCACAATGGTCTGGACATCCTGTGGTGTTCATTTAGAATGTGTGTGTCTCTCATGTCTGTGTGTCTAACTGTATCATTTGATGCTAAATCTGATCTGAGTGGACACACAACTCAGACACCCAGATAAGCATACCAGAGGGATAAGCAGGCAGCCTATACAAATGGAGTTGGAGAAGGGCTTGTCATCACTAGTGAAAGAAAGTTGGGGGATTAATAAAGCAGAAAAAACATTACTTGTTGTCCAGACAAACTCATTCCCTCTCCAAGAAAAAGTATTTTAATGTTTAGTGTAAGAGAAGGGAGAAGCCATTGCTTTCCTCAAAGTCAAATTCAGATTCATTTCCCTTTATTATTGTAATGGACATATGTATAAAATATTAATATTAAAAAAACAAGAGACTGCATACTATACAGTATCTGTAGTCACTTCATTTACATTATGACAAGGCCTTCCAGTTAATATGTCTTTATGGAATTTAAATCTTTATTTTTTCCTTCAAATATTGCCTGGCAACTTACATAGTAAAGAGTTTAACTTTGCCCAATAAGAGTTCTGGCCTTTGCCTTTGACTCTTAGAACTCTCATATTCTCAAATATTCTGCATGATAAAAGTGTTTTCATTTACCTTGGGGTTGTAGAACCACATCATACCATTTAACAATGTGATTTATGGTGGGAGCTTTGGGTCATACAAGTATCAGCTTGACCTTTAGAGGAGTTAGAGACTGAGGAGGACAGTCAAGTCCATGTGATTGAGCCTTAATGAAAACTTGGGACACCAAGGCTCAAGTGAGCTTCACTGGTTGACAATACTCTGTGTGTATTGGCACACATTGTTGTCAAGATAGTTAATGCTTTCCAGAGCTGTACTGGAAAAGGACAGCTGGAAGCTCCATGTGTGAAAATTTGCTAGACTTTGCCCTATGTATCTTTTACCTCACCTGACTTTTTTTTTTATTGAGATAGAGTCGCACTATGTCACCCTCTGTAGAGTGCTGTGCATTACAGCTCACAGCAACCTCAAACTCTTGGGCTTAAGGAATTCTCTTGTCTCAGCCTCTCAAGTAGCTGGGACTACAGGTGCCTGCCACAACACCTGGCTATTTTTTTGTTGCAGTTGTCATTATTGTTTAGCAGGCCCAGGCCTGGTTCGAACCTGCCTGCCTCAGTGTATGTGGCTGGCACCCTAACCACTGAGCTATGAGCACGGAGCCTCCCTCACCTGACTTTAATATGCATCCTTAACTGTAATTAGCCATGAGTGTAACTGCTTTCAGTGAGTTCTGTGAGTCCTATTAGCTAATTATCAAACGTAAAGGTGGTCTTGGGGACCCTTGAACATGCAGTTGTCAGAAGTAAGGCTGGTCTTGAGGACCATTTCCTAATTTTGCCCAACTTTAGCTAAACTAGAACACCAAAACATGGGGAAATTGGTGAAGTCCCCTCCTGTCACAGGTCTGGTTCACCTGGCAACAGATTTCAAGACCCTGAGATCTATGTGCAGATGGTCTAGAGAAATGCTCCAGGAACAACCCCTGTGAGGAGCAAGGAAAGCAGATTGGACAGAGGGAGGGGGTTGAACTGTGATGCAGTCATGGCAGGAGGTCTCAGTCAATCCAATGGAAAGCTCTGGATCTGGGATGGCCTTTTAAAGTAGTCATGAACTGAGGCACCTAAAGTTAGTTGAACCCTTTCCATTCTTTCCACCCCCAATCAAAAATTAGATATGGATTACACTGAGGGACTGTGTGTAATCTTTGGGGAGTCAGCAACCATTAGCTGAGGGAAAGTCCTAGGGAGGTACTCAGTTGTCAGTCAGCAGCAACCAACACCACTAACAGCTGGGAAAATTAGTACCAGGCATAAAGAGAGGATCTGTATGTTACACCAAATTACCCACTACACCTTCCTTTTTAATTTTCTCTGGGTTCTACTGAGTGACTGTCAGGGCCAGGGCCAACTTGGCTAACTCTCGCCTTGTGAGATCAAGGTCAAAAAACATTGTATATGTGAGTGCCTCATTTGGAAAACCTCATGTAAAATCATGTTTCTACAAAATGAAATACTTGAGGAGAGACTGCTTCAATTTACCTCTCCAGCCTTACCTGGCAGAAAGGGAAGAGATGATGAAAGTCTTGTGGGAGCAAGGACAGAAAAACATAAAATGATAAACACAAATTCCATGTGAAACACATTTACTGAAATTATCATGTGTGTTTGTGGAGAAAATTGTTTGGAATTTTAGAAAAGTTCAAGTGCAGCAGATGCTGTCAGTGCCCTACCCAAAGCCCCCCTGTCCATGCTGGAGGTTACCCCTAGAGAATTCCCTATCTACAGTTTCCTGTGTTTCTCCTCCTGAGGATGCCTTCTGACCATTTTCATTATCACTTGAGGTAGGCTGGAAGTACTACAGTGTTAATGCCTCAGTAGTGCTCCTCAGTTGATGTGGAATGGAAGTTGAGGGATACATACTGCAGCTTTCCTGCTCCC
The DNA here is from genome assembly GCA_963574355.1 of Loris lydekkerianus. Lineage (NCBI taxonomy): Eukaryota > Metazoa > Chordata > Mammalia > Primates > Lorisidae > Loris > Loris lydekkerianus. The sequence goes on from CAUYPK010015517.1 coordinate 12,519, forward strand.
ACCGGAGGGATATTCATGAAGTATACCCTAAACCTACCCTGTCCAATACAGCATCCACTAACCACCTATAGCTATTGAATGCTTACACTGTAGCTAGATTGATTCAAGATGTGCTGTAAGTTACAAAATGCATACCATATTTCAAAGGCTTAGTGTGAAATAAAGAATATAAACTATCTAATTGATGTTTTTAATACATGTTGAAATTATATTTTGGATATACTGTGAGAAATGAAATACATTATCATTAATTTCACCTATTTCTTTTTACTTTTAAAAATATGGTCAGAACATTTAACTGGAAACTTTTAAATTACATACGCAGCTTGCATTTTATTTCTATAGGATAGCACTTTTCTCAGCAGTCTCAGAAAATTCCCAGAAGGATTAAGCTCCAATTGCCCAGAGGTGTTATAAGCTCACTAGTCAATCCTTTGTTGGTTTCTTCCTTTCCTGGTCTTAATTCTTCACTCTCTCATCAAGCTTCCTGGGATCACTTCTCAAATAAACTACCTACCCTAAACCCTTGATTCAGGGTCTGCTTTGCTTGTAAGGATGGGATTGAGGGGCAAACTAAAGACATCCAGTGAGCTACCATTTTATGGACTGTATCCAGAAGATTCTTAGTGTTACTAGAGATATGATCCCTTGCTCCCTCCTCCCATCAAAAACCTGTTTTGACTCCCTAAAGCACATAGGATAAAGTGCATACAACTTAGCATGGCATATAAGACCATATACCATCTGCCCTCATCTTGAAACTCACACTCTTGCTACCCTGCACATCTTTTGTATCTCCTTGCTCTTATAAATCTTTTTTTCCCTAAGCCTTAAATTTTCTTTTCCTTTTTTTCTGTGTTCCTTTTCTACAAATGTACTCATATTTCAAAGCCCAGATGATTATCAATAAATATTCCCCAGAGTCTCTAACCTCTTGGTATCTTTTTTGTAATCCTACAACTCCCTCATCCATAACTATACCAACCCATATTATAATTACCAGTTTTTGTGTATCTCCTGCATTCTACTTATAAGGTGTGCCCAAGAGAAATCTGTTTGTCCAGTAGCAGGCAGGATCCCTGGCACATAAAAGCTGCATAATGAAATGTGGACGGAAAAGTCCAATGGGCCTTACAATGGGGCTTCTTTAAGGTTTCTGTTTAAGAAGCCCTACCTGAAAGGGATGTGGGATGTAGCAGAAGTCACAGCATTGGAGTATTCACTACAATATATACTCATGCTAATCTCAAAAATCCACATGAATTTTGCATTTTACCTTATAATCTATCCCTATGTTCTAGTATAAAAAAATGTTTTAAGTTGACATTAGTGAAACAAAACACAAATATTCTTTATGACTTGTCTCATTATCTAATGGGCAAGATGTTGTTGAATCAAGTTTATTAATTCTAAAAAAAAATGGTGGTGAACTGAAGTGAGTAGAAATTACCTGGAAGTTCCAGCATTATGCAAACCTCTGCAATGTCTAGACAGCTGCAGTATGTTGAGAGCCCAGATGCACGTAAGTATGTGGATATAAATGGCAACAGCTTTATTTCATTTCTCTCTTCTTCCCTCCCTTTCCTTCCCCCCCCTTCTTCTTTTTTCCCCTTCTCTTTTCTTTTCATAATTGCATAAGGGAAATTCCCAGGGAGTGGTGCCCCAAATCCTGCCAATAGGGGAGCTCCTTGAAACTTTTTGTTCGGTTGTTGGTTTGGGACAGTCTCACTCTGTTGCCCTAGGCGCTTGAGTACTGTGGCATCCTCCTAGCTCACAGCAACCTCAAACTCCTGGACTCAGGTAAACCTCTTGCCTCAGCCTCTGGAGCAGCTGGGACTATAGGTATCTGCCACAATGCCCAGCTAATTTTTCTATTTTTAGTAGATACAGGGTCTCACTTTGGCTCAGGATGGTCTCGAACTCCTGAGCTCAAGGGATCCTCCCACCTTGCACCCAGCCCAACTTTGTTACCTTGGAAATTTTTCTTTTCTTTTTTTTTTTTTTCTTTCTTTTTTCTTTCTTTCTTTTTCTTTCTTTTTTTTTTTTTTTTTGCAATTTTTGGTCAGGACCGGGTTCAAACCTACCACCTCCAGTATATGGGGCCTGTGCCCTACTCCTTGAGCCACAGGCGCCGCCCACCTTGGAACTTCTTCTAAGCATATTTGCTACCTTGTATATTGCCCTTTTAATCATGTACCTTTGCTAAATTCATTGGTCAGTTTTAGGAGCTTTTTAGTGGATTTTAAAAGATTTCCTACATAGATAATCAGGTCATCTTCAAATAGAGACAGTTTTATTTCTTTCTGTATTTTATTTCATTTTCTTATTTTATTGCACCAGGTAGGTCTTCAACTATGCAGTTGAATAGGAGTAGTGAGAGAGCATACTCTTTCTTGCCTTGTTCTCTAGTTCCTAGTTCCTTGTTGCTATGTTCTTATCTTAGGGTTAAAGAATCTAACAACTTAAGATTAAATATAATGTCAGCTATAGGTATTTAATAGGTTATGGAAGTTATCTTCCATTCTCAATTTTCTGGGAATTTTTTCTTCATCATGAATAAATTGATGTTGAAATTTGTCAAATATATTTTCAACATCTGTTAGGAACATTATATGGTTTTTCTTACTTAGCCTGGTAATATGATGAATTATATTGATTTTTAAATATCAAATCTGCCTTGCATTTCAAGGATAAATCCACTTGGTTATGATGTATTATACTTTGTATATATTACTGAATTTGACTACTAATATTTTGCTAATGATTGTTGTGTTTATTTTTATTAGGGACATTGGTCTATAGCTTTTCTTTATTGTAACACTTTTTTCTTCTTTTGGTTATTAGATTAATGCTGGCCCTATCAAATGAATTGGAAAATGTACACTTCTAGTTTCAGAAATTGGTTATGTAGAATTGTTATTATTTATTACTTAAATACTTGGTAGCATTTGCCAATGAAATCATCTGGGCCTGGTGATCCCTTTCTTGGAAGATTTTTAATTTATAAAATCAATTTCTTAGGGCCAGGTGAGGTGGCTCACATCTGTAATCCTAGCACTCTGGGAGGCCAAGGTGGAAGGATCGCTTGAGTTCAGGAGTCCAAGATCAGCTTGAACAAGAGCAAGGCTCTATCTCTACAAAAAAATAGAAGAAGTATTTGCTAGGTATGGTGGTGCATGCCTATAGTCCCAGCTACTCAGGAGGCTGGGGAAGGAGGATTGCTTGAGTCCAAGAGTTTGAGGTTGCCATGAGCTAGGCTGATGCCATGACACTCTCGTCAGAGCAACAGAGTGAGATTCTGTCTCAAAAAAAAAAAAAAAAATCAATTTATTTAATAGACATAGGACTCTTCAGCTTTTATATATATGTAATATTTTGTAGCTTATGGCTTTCAATGAATTAATCCATTTTCATCTAAGTTGTCTAATTTTAGGTCACAGACACATTCATAATATTCATTATCTTTTTAATATCTATGTAGTCTCTGATGACATTGCACTCTTTCATTCCTGATTCCTGATATTGATAATTTGTGCCTTATCTTTCCTTGGTCAGTTTCATTGGAGGGTTATTATTCTTTTCAAAGGACCAGGTTTTAATTTCTTTTTTTTTCTTTATTGTTTTTCTGCTTTCATTTTTTTTAATTTTTAATATTTTATTTAATTATGCATCCAATTTCATAAATTTTCCTCTAAGCACTGAGACTGACTCCTTGAATAAACTTCAGTCAGGGTCCTCTGAGTTCTCTTCTCAACTGCAAGTTGAACTTTGGGCCTCTAAACTATATGTCTTCACAGAACACAGTTTCAGCAAGTAACCTGCTAAGTCAGTTTAATGAGAATTCCTTGGTATCTAATCACCCTCAATATTTGGTCAAATTTCTCATCCACCACCATCCCCCAGGTGATGTCTGATCAACCTGGCCTGCCGTCAGCAAAAATCCTGTTAGATCAGTTTAGCAAGAGTTGCTCTACCCTTTTAGAAATTTTTCATTTGCTGACTCTCCATCTTACTTTTCCTTATTGTATTTGGAATCAGGACCAGTTCTAACCTGAGGTCTCCTTTTCCCTATACAACAGTCCTGAATAAAATCTGCTTTTACCTCTTCTAATTTTTTTTTCAGGGTCTCACTATGTTGCCCTAGGTTGGGGTGCAGTGGCATCATCATAGCTCACTGCAGCCTCCAAGTCCTAGCCTGAGGTGATCCTCCTGCCTTGGCCTCCCAATGTGCTAGAATTATAAGCATGAGCCACTGTATCCAACCTGTTTTTACCTCTTTAACCAGTGTCCATCTCTGGTTTTCTTTTAACATTGCTGGTTTTTTTTAGGCAGAGTCTCACTATGTCGCCCTGGATAGAGTGCTGTAGCGTCACAGCTCACAGCAACCTCCAACTCTTGGGCTTAAGTGATTCTCTTGCCTCAGCTTCTCAAGTAACTGGGTCTACAGGTACCTGCCACAACGCCTGGCTATTATTTAGTTGTAGTTGTCATTGCTATTTGGCTGGCCCGGCTGGGTTCAAATCTGCCAGCTCTGGTGTATGTGGCTGGCTCTCTAGCCACTGAGCTATAGGTGCCGAGCCATTAACATTGCTGTTTTAGCTACATGCCACAGATTTTAATGTTGTGCCTTTATTTTTATTAAGTCAAAATATTTTTTGACTCTTTAATAAGTCATCCTCTTTTACTCATGGGCTATATAAGAGTATATTGTTGGGAATTGCCTGTGGCTCAAAGGAGTAGGGTGCCAGCCCCATATACTGGAGGTGATGGGTTCAAACCCAGCCCCAGCCAAAAAAAAAAAAAAGAGTATATTGTTTAACTTTCAATTATTTGCGGATTTCCAGATATCTTTTTGTTAAGAATTTCTATTTTAATTCCAACACCCAATGTATGAATTCTATTATTTTTAACATGTTGAGTTTTTTTATAGCCCAGAATATGGTATTTTCTTGGTATATGTTCTATGTGCATTTGAACAGAAAGTATATTTTGCTGTTGTCTATACATGTCAATTAGGTCTAATTATTTGATAATATTGCTTGGATCTTCTACAGCTAGCCATCTTTCTTCCTTCTTCTACATGTCCCCTTCTTTAATACCAGATAGTTTAAATTTATATCCCTGGGCCATACTGTTTTCCATACAGGTTGTATTCGTTTGCAGTCCCACCAACAGTGTATAAATGCACATCCACAACACCAGGACTTGTTTTTGGACTTTTTGATAAGAGCCATTTTCACTGTAGTTAGGAGATATCTCATTGTAGTTTTGATTTGCATTTCCCCGATGATTAGAGATGTTGAACATTTTTTTTCATTTGTTTGTTGGCCATTAGTCTATATTCATTTGAAAAGTAAAAAGTGACGTCAAGTTATTAAATTGACATCAGTAACAAGGACATGGAAGTCACCTTCTTGACCTCAGAATAGGTCCAACCTTGAAAGAGGTTCATCACCTTGAAATGCACAGGCTCATCATCGTTTCTTAGACTGTGTTAACCAGTGCCTTACATGCGCTGGGGATACTGCAAATGTTGGCCAAATATGGTTGCTTGGTGAAAGTGTCACTCTTCAGGTTGATTAGTATCCTAATCTGGCAAGAAATGTGGATTTGTCACTTTATTACAACTGATTTGTGGTATTTAAAAAATATTTATAAGAATAAATGCAAAATGTCAAGATCCTTTTATAGAGTGGGGTGATAGCCATTTTTTTCTTTCTTTTTTCTGTTGAATTAAATTTGTTTCCAGATTAAGCCAGCAATAGATTCAGCATTACTGATTGATAATAACTTTCTGAGACTTCAGTTTTCCAACATCATGTTATAAAATATGGTACTTTTCTGTTGAAACCAAGAGACCACTACTCTGGTTTCCCTGAAAGTCATTACAGCAATAACTTAACTCAGCACATTTAAATGTGTTAAAGCACTAGGAAGAAATAGTCTGTCATGCTTTAAAATCTAGGCAAATCTGAAAACATCTGTGGGAAGTTGAATGAACATAGATAGCATGAGCATAATAGAAGGGGTCTCAGTTTTAATTAAAACACAAATTGCTTTATTGTAACAGTCAATCCAGGATCTAGGAATGCCTCAGCTTCTTTGCTCCCACTACCCAGAACCATGTGCTACTATGATCTCTCACTTGAATTCCTTTAGCGTCCTAACTGGTCTCTAGGTTCCACCCTTTCCCCCTACTCCTTACAGTTTATTCTCCAAATAGAAGACTGATGATTTGATAATAGCTGTTCTTTTGTTAAAAACCCTCCAGTTGTTTCCTATCTCACTCAGAGTAAAATCTAAAATTTTCATTTTAGTTCTCAAAGGACTGCATGGTCTAATCACCTGATAACATTTTGACCTCATCTCCCTACCGCTGTCTCCCTCAAACTCCTCATTCCAGACTCACTGGAATTTTTTTCCAGTCCCTGAACTCATCATACACACTCCTGCCTCAGGATCTTTGTACTTGTGGTTCGCTCTGTCAGGAAAACTCTTCTCTCAGATACCCACTTGTTCCATTCTTGTTTTTCTTTAGATGTTTTTCAAAGATTTCTATATCAAAGAGTCTTCTCCTTTTTGAAAACAATGAATATTACACTAAAACTAAAAACATTATACTCCTTACTATGCTCTTCTCTGTCTCTACATTATAGTACTTATCAGCATCTGGTTATATATATTTATATTTAAACTTAATCTTTGTGTATTTGTGTATTGTCTATCTCCCCTGACTAGAAGGACAATTTCAGAAGGCAGGGGACTTTGCCTGGTTTTCTGTCTGCTGTATACATATATATTTTTTATTTTTTTATTAACTCATATAATGAGATGAGGTATATATTAACCAGTGTGATGTAAGCATTCCTAATTCTATATGTCTGTTGTATATTTTAGAACTGCTCCTGGCATATAGTAAGGTCTTGAGAAATACTTCTTAAATGGTTGGCTTCAGGCACAACTACTCTTGCCTAACAGGATTAGCCTTATGCCCACATAAGCATGTGCTGGGCTTTAATTTCCTTTGTGCTAACATCTAGTGATGTCTATCATGGTCTTTCCATTTCTTCCTGAGATTGTGCTTAATGTCTAATGATGTCTAACATGGTCTTTCCATTTCTTCCTGAGATTGTGTAAGTTTTCTAAGGGCAAGAACCAGGGGCTGAGTCACTAGCTGATGAGTGAAAGGTTTGAACTACCAGGTAAGGAAGATCTTCTATAAGTTACTGAGTGATGACAAAGGAAAAATAGTAATGGGTCTCTGCTGTCCTTTTCCATACCATATGATCCATGTTTCTTTCCAACATAGTGGCAACATAGGGGAATGTCACTAACATGTCTTGTTAAAAAACACTGCTGGATTTCTAAGGCCATAGAATTGCAATGATAAATTCTCAGTCATACACTATGTTCTTTATTATAGCAAGTAATACTCTTTACTAGCAAGTCCATCTGGCAACTGTTTCTTCACAAAGAAGAATAGGTGAGAGAAAGTGGAAAAAGTCACTCAGTTAAGTATTTTCTGAAGGCTTCATCAAAACATTTGGAGGGACATGAAGGGTAACTAAGCATTATTTCATTTGCTACAAACAATCAGGTTCTTTTTGGACTTTTAAACTGATCTACCCAAACCTTCAGAAGAGCTATTACTGCTATTAATATTAAGGAAGATATTCTATTAAGGAAAGTTAAGAAAAATCATATTGTTTCTCCCCAATATATTTTGATGACTGAAATTTTATGTATCAACACACAAAATAGAATATCATTCCTCCATTTCTTACCAGACTAGGCCAAAGATAAGAAAGATATAATGGTGTGGATATTCAGGAGGCTCATCTAATTTAAGGCCTTGCTTATCACTATTGACTTATACAGCTGTAATGCTATGGGGCAATCAACAGGTGTAGTATTTCAAAGTCTCTGTTTAAAGAAAGAACTGAAAACTATGGTGAGTTGTACAATAACAACTTGTTAAACTTACTCCCTGAATGCCCTGATTTTACCAATATTGTTAATACGAACAGAGAAGCATTAAATAAGGACTTGCAGGTGTTGTCTCATGGGGTTGGTAATTAATTCACACAATAAAGCACTAACATTCCTTTTCATGGGTAATTACAATACTGAATCACCAATGAAGCATAGTAATATTTTAAATCTTTTAAGTTACTACCAGATGTGATGTGTAAACTTTGGAATAATTCTTCTCAGTTTCTTGCCAACAAATGAATGTTGTTTATTTTATTAATTTCAATTGAATATTTTTTACTCCAAAAATAAAAAAAAGTTGAGTGGCAGTAAAATGGTGTCCATAAAAATAAAATACTGCTCATTTCACATTTGTAAGTTAGTTTGGTCAGCATAAAGCCTGAATTACCAACTTCTCAAACTCATAACTTTTCTGTTACACTTGAAAATCTGAAAATTAGCACTGCAAAGACCTCAGGAAGCAAATACAGGATTTTTCCTTGTAAAAAGTGCAAGATAGGAAGAAAATGGCCTCTTATTGGTGTTCCCTCATGTCGAATTGAGGGATCCATTTCCCAAATCTGACCTCTCTTTCAGTGAATATTTAACCAATCTTTGGCCATCCCCCAAAGATCACTACCATCCTTTCACTTTCTCACCCATTCCATTTTATAAGACACCATCCAGTGAGGATATAGTTCACTTGGCATCACAGAAATAGACTTCAATATTTTGGATAAATAGCTATTTCCAAAGTATTCAGTATAACCCTTTACTGGGTCAAAAATTCAACATTAATCACTAAACCATCATTAAAAAGTGAAATAAAGGAGAGAGATTAAAGAAGGCGGCTGAGTAACAGCTTCCCTGCAACTGGGCATGGCAAATCTGGAGAGACAAGACTCCAGGCATCTCTGGCCAGTGGGATCTGCCTATAATCTTCCCTTTGAGGATACAGGGAGCCATCAAGGGACTTCTGGACCCCAAGAGGAGGACAAAAACAGTGGAAAACTGGCAAGTGGCTGCGTGTGTTCGATCAACCTAATCATGCCGGCAACCATGAGTACAAACAGCAGTGAGACTGCAAACCAGAAAGGCATTACCTGTGAACTGTTTTGGTGTTCTTGGACTTGGCATTCAGTTGAACTGCCGTGGGGAGAGCGTGAACAGTAGTGTGGAGAACTTTGGACATTGTCTGGGGCCCCAGACTGAGCCACTGAGCTGGGCAATGGAAGCCATTGTGAAAGAACTACCCTGGCAAGCTCTGCCCTCAGGGTCCCAGAGCAAGGATCGGGCGGAACAAAATAACCTAGTGACTGAGCAGCTTAAAGGCGGGGACTGAGCTGCCTTACAGCCTTAACCCTTAGGGGCAGAGTGAGACGGTTTTGGCACACTGGAGCCTTGGGCTATTGCCCTGGATAGAGTGCAGTGATGTCACAGTTCATAGCAACCTCAAACTCCTGGGCTTGGCGCCACCCAGACCTCCATAAGAGCTGTGCAGAGACCCTCAACCAGTGACCCGCACCCACCAGGCCTCTGCATTCCCTGACCAGGAACTGCGGGAGCCACGCAACCCTGCATCCTCCCTCCTGTGTCCTCCCAGCCTCCACACTAGCCCGTTCATGTGGCCAGGGACTCTGGTAGCTGTGTGCCCTCTGGAGCCCTCCCTGCCTCTGCGCAGAGACCTTCTCCTGGCCAAAGACTGATGGAGCCTTGGGTTCTCTGTGCCAAAGTCACTGGGCTCTAGGGAATCCCAGAATCATGTGCACCACCCCCAGCCCTGTTGCTGGATCTGGGTGTGTCACCCACTGGAGCTGCTTCCACAACCAGAACTCCCTAGCTACAGTAGCCCCAGAGGAACTACACAAGGTCACTCCCTACAAAGATAATAACAACAGACCCCTCAGAAATTCAAAAAATCCTTAACAAATACTACAAGAAACTCTACTCTCACAAATATGAAAATCTGAAAGAAATCGACCAATACCTAGAAGCACGCCACCTACCAAGACTTAGCCAGAACGAAGTGGAAATGTTGAACAGGCCTGTATCAAGTTATTAAATAGCATCAAATATACAAAATCTCCCTAAAAAGAAAAGCCCAGGACCAGATGGCTTTACGTCAGAATTCTACCAAGCATTTAAAGAAGAACTAGTACCTATACTACTAAACCTCTTCCAAAATATAGAAAAAGAAGGAATA